>JAUELF010258904.1:0-11455 GCA_031471495.1 Clinocardium nuttallii
GTATGTAGCATCATCTAGTGATCCTCTATCAAGATTGTTCAAACTATAGCCCTGAGGTCAAAAATTACCCCGCCCCGAGGGTCACTTGTTTTACATAGACTTGTATAGGGTAAAATCTAACTTTTTAAGTTTGATTAGAAGGTGAGCGATACGGGACCATCATGGTCCTCTTGTTATTATTATCATCATCATGCTTCTAACTTATTACTATTATTATAATTAGTATGTCCGTTTGTTTCAGTTCTAGGAGTAGTAGTAGTAGTTCTTTGCTGCCTCCATTAATGAAGAGACTATTACAAACATACAAATTATATGAAAGACAATTTAAACATAAAGCAGACATGTGACAACCTAAAACATTAGTGCAATCAAACGATACAGTATGCATTTAGCAGCCTATACAATTTATATATGTGTATATATACATACATTGTATTATTGATGAATTTGTGTATGGTACGGAATTGTGAGATGCTGTGAGTGTGAGTGTCAGCTCTGTTGGTGAAGTACGCCCTATAAAGTAATCTTACTCTGCTCATTCTGTTAGAAAACTGTATTTAAAAAGAATCTGAAGCTCTGGTATTGTCTATTAAGATATAGTTATCAGTTAAACACAATATGTCTGTCAAACTTTTCTGAAATGTTTAAATGAAATTATCCATATTAATCAGCCTTTGAATTATCCATAGCAATCAGTGTTAGAAATCATCTATAGTAATCAGTCTTTGCAATCATCTATAGTTACTAGTCTTTGGAATTATCTGTAATGATCAGTCTTTGGAATTATCTGAAGTAATCTGTCTTTGGAGTTATCTATAGTAATCAGTCTTTGGAATTATCTATAGTAATCTGTCTTTGGTATTATCTATATTAATCTGTCTTTGGAATTATCTATAGTAATCTGTCTTTGGTATTATCTATATTAATCTGTCTTTGGAATTATCTGAAGTAATCAGTCTTTGGAATTATCTGAAGTAATCAGTCTTTGGAATGTCTGAAGAAATCAGTCTTTGGAATTATCTGAAGAAATCAGTCTTTGGAATTATCTGTAGTAATCAGACTTTGGAATTGTCTGAAGTAATCAGTCTTTGGAATTATCTGAAGTAATCAGACTTTGGAATTATCCATAGCAATCAGCCATTGGAATTATCTGTAGTAATCAGTCTTTGGAATTATCTTAAGTAATCAGTCTTTTGGATTATCTGTAATATTGTTAAGATTTTTAACCAGTATCTAACACAGCCGACCATGTACGTCACAGCTATGGGTGTCATACCGCACTTGCTAAGAGCAAAGAAATTGGCTACATACTGTTTAAGCAAGCTATTCATTTACGGAATTGGATATGCGGTTTTTCAGCTAAATCACATAATTGGTAGCCCAATATCTCAGAGGAATATGTTAGTATCGGTAGCGCCATAGCATCAAAAAGTTTAAACCCATCATTATGATCAATATGACCATATGAATAACATTGGTAATGTTGTTTTGTTTTTTTTCGATTTCAGGGCAGGTACCTATGAACATGAAATAAAGAGAAACAGAAAGGTTCAACTACATCAGTCATTCGGCGGTGCTCCAGTGATGTTACCCATGATTCAGGTCAGAAGTACTATTGACCAAAACACAGAGAAGGTAGGAATACGTTTATTCTCGTAGTCGGTGGTCAGGTATTGAGGTATAAACCTGACTTTGTAAGGTAGTATTACAGAGGCTTTCTGATGCCTCTGCAGCAGACGGCTCTTGAAAACATTATGACAAAAGGAGAAATTACTCATAATGAGCAATTTCACCTTTTGTCACTGGTCTGCTGTAGATGTATAAATTGCTTCTGCATGTGGGAAAAGGTTAGCTGTTTACCAAAATCATTCAATAGATATTATTTCTATTGCAACCTGTTATAAATATTATAACAACGCAATGTGTATTTATGTGGGAAAGGGTAAAAACACCTGTCACAAGAAGGCTTCTATATACACAATATTAAAAAAAATAAAAAAATTTGTAAAGCTGAACAAGCACACTGTCAATTACCATCTCAATGGTTAAGTTATTAGAGTGTCCGTATTTTGAGAGGGAGACCAAAGTTGGATCCCTAGGTGATTCATAACAAAGACTGTCAAATTGGTAGTAATTACTTCCCTTCGTGGAGGTCAGGGTTGCATTGAATTATACCGGTACAATTGGTTTAACACTTTCCCACATACTGCGAAAACATGAACCATCTCTAAAAATGAAGGCTTAATTACTAAAAGAAAATTGAAAACATTGTGGCAAAAGGTGAAATTGCTTGTTTTGAGCAATTTATCCTTTTGTCACAGTGTTTTCAAAAGTTGTCTGCTGCAGAGGCGTCGGAGAGCGTCTGTATCTGGCAAAGGGTTAAGCAGCTTTAAACAATATTCAAACAAACAATTTATAGTAAAAGATAATTGCGTTGAGACAAAACAGGAAAACTGATTTCAGGCATGTATCTAGATATAAGTTGAAGGGACAATACTCTGAATTTAGTGAAATAGTGAAATTTAATGAATTGTGCCCCTTTGTTAAGATTTGACCTGAGGTTTGAAATTACCAGTTTGACTGACAGGATACTTTAACCTTTTCCCACATAAAGACACACTCTGACACATTTGCAGCAAACGCCTTTTGAAAACAATGTGACAACTTTTCCGTAATTATACCTTCCTTTAATATGTGGATTTTTTAAGGTTTTTGGCTAGATGTTTTTAAATGTCGTCGGTTGTATGTGAGAAAGGGTTGAGTCAAAAGCATTCTCCAAAATCTTCCGGAATACTTGTACAACACTACAGTGAGCAGATCATGATCACACTGCACAGAGGCACTCAGCAACCATTTTGGAAAATGAAATATAGTGCCTATATTAAGCAATCTCTCCTTATGACTTCTAAAGAGTTAATAAAAGGATTATACTCCCTGTCTCTTTACAGCTTTACAGCACGAAAGAAGAAAAGAAGTATAACAGAAAGCTTGCATATTTAAAACTGTATTATGAGTGAACAATAGAACTCCTTTGGTTAAATGTGAATTGTTAAAAAAATAAATAAAGTGTAACATTATGGAAGCAAGAAGAATGTGTTTATCTGTAAATACAAAAAAACAGGATGATTTGTTTCATATATAATTTGTATATAGATTATTTTTAATGTATAATAAAACTTTTTCTGTGAAAAAAAGAGAGAATATATTTCATGTTGTTTAATCCCTCTTTTATCCTCATATATCATGGAACATTAAACATATCTTTAACAGATGATGTAGTAGACATATTTAGAGCATATGCATGAGACCGTTTAAGCTCACCTGAGCATGAAGTGCTCAAGGTGAGTTATTGTGATTGTCTTTTGTCCAGCGTCAACATCTTCTCCTCTGTATAACCAGTGAGTCAATTGGGATGAAACTTCATAGAAAGCACCCTTTTAATGTCCTGACCAAAATTCCTTCAAATTTCTTTGATTGATGCAGATTTCTCACAAGTTTCATTCTAGACATGTTGTTTGTTTGTAAAACATGGCCGTCATTGAGGGCTGTTTTGCCTTTTATGGCTGTAGTCAACACATTAAAAAATTCTCTTGAGAAAGAATCTCGCTCTTTTCAAAATAATGTTGTAGAAATGTTCCTAGAAAGATTTCTTTTGGCCATGTTGACTGGTTGAAAAACATAGCTGCCAAGGACAGGGCTCTGCTGCCTTATTAGGCTATAAAAAACCTTAAAACTCTTCTTCTCCGAAAGAAACTGGACAATTTCAAAATCATTTTGTAGAGTATTATGTTCCTTGGGTTACCCACTACGATATTACTTCAAGCCATGTTGATTGCTCATTATTAAAAGGGGTTTTGTGGTTGGAATGACAAATCACGTTGCATTACTCAGGTGAGCGATCGAGGGCCATCATGGCCCTCTTGTTTTTAGCTCACCTACACATAGTGCATGTGATCTTGTGTTATGGTGTTATGTCCGTATTTCTTGTTTTTAGCTCGCCTGCACAAAGTGCATGTTAGCTTATGTTATGGTGTGATGTCTGTCGTCCGTCGTCTGTACGTCCGTCTCCTCTGTCATTTTTAGCTCACCTAATGCTTTTGTGATTGCCCTTCGTCTGTCGTCTGTCCACAATTTCTTGTGAACACGATTAAGTCTTCATTTATTATCCGATGTTTACCAAACTCAGTAGCTAGATAACCATTAAAGCTCAGTTTTTTTCAAAATCCAGCCAGATACATTCATGCATCACAGGATTATGGCCTTTTAAAATAGCTATAATTGACCTGGGGAACAAGTAAGTCACCATTTATTATCTGATGTTAACCAAACTTATACAGCTAGATTTACATAAGAGCTCGGTTCCTTTTGAAAACCAGCCAGATCTGCTCATGCATGTCTGAATTATGGCCCTTTAAAATTGGCCAAATTGTTATAATTGACTTTGTGAACACGATAAAAACTTAATTTATTTATCACATGTCCTTAACACTCAGGTAAGTGATATAGGGCCATCATCGCCCTCTTGTTTAACCATTTCTAGCGTTTGAAATGGAGATTTTCCAAGTTTATAGCAATTATTGCATGTAGTGGCGTTTTGTCCAAAACAGACATTATTCAACTGCACGTTCCATAACATCTTAATGTTAATATGTCACACCATTAAAGTGTTGTCTGCAATATGTGTGTTAGTTAACACACCAAGATCAAAAACTCAATAGAATTTGACATGCGATGAGGTAGTGGGTTGGTGTTAATTATTACATTTCCATGAAAATGTTACCTACATGAACATTAAGTGCACAAACAACATGATGGCCCTGGATCTCTCACCTGATTTTTGCTCAAGGTGAGTTGGTGTGATCGCCTTTTGTCCGTCGTCCATCCTGTGCGTCAACTTTTTCTCCTCAGTAACCAGTGGGTCAATTGAGATGAAACTTCAAAGAAAGGATCCTCTCAATGACCTCACCAGAATTCCTTCAAATTTTTAAGATCCATTTAAAATATGCCAACCAGTTTGGGAGAAGAAGAAATTTGAAGTTTTTTTCATTTCATTATAATGGAAACCAGAATTCTGCATGGATCCCAAAAATTTGAAGGAATTCTAGTGAGGCCATTGAGAGGATGCTTCCTGTGAAGTTTCAACCAAATTGACCCACTGGTTACTGAGGAGAAGAAGTTGACGGACGACGGACAAAAGACGATCACAATAACTCATCTGGAGCACTTCGTGCTCAGGTGAGCTAAAAATGCCTCCTTAAGAGTTAAAAATATTTCCCTTCAATTTTGCCTAGTGACCTACTTTCTGACCCAATATGACCAATATTCAAACTTGACTTATTTTAAAATCATTCAGAAAAAATATTCTGACAAAAAATCTAACTGCTGAAGCCAAAAATGTGATATTATTTAGACAAACATTTTGATCAAATTTTAAGCTGCTGATAATACATCCTTCTGCTACATATCATCAGGACACACATTCTGATAAAGGTTCAACATTCTTATGTTATAAATGCTTCCTACAAGATGTTAACACAATTACCCAATTTGGCCAAGCTATCTACTCTCTGACCATATTTACCCATATTTGATCTTGACCTAGATAACATTAAGACAAACATTCTGACAACATTTCAAACTGTTGAAGGGAACGTTTAGGCCTCTAGTATGTTAACAAGATTTAATTACACTGACTAACCTATCCTTTGATCCAGCATGACCCGTACTCGAACTTGACCTACACATCACCAATACAACCATTTTGAAACAGTTTCAACATGCTCATGTCAAAAATATGGCCTCCAAGATTTGATTGCAATGAATAATCTGATGAACGTTCATGAATACTAGATTCAAAATGTAGCCTGTAAAGGTAATTCTTGACGACGCACGCTGGACAAATTACAATCACAGCTGAGCTATGAACAAATTCCTTTTCCTTTTTAAAAGAGCTATAAATGAGATCAATGTATGAGATATCCTATAAATTCTTTTGTCTGTAATCCATTACTTGCAATCTTCCAACTGTAAAGGAGACATTTCACACTTATCAGCCAGTTCATAACGCATTATGGATGGAAGATTTTCTAAACTTGAATGCTCAGCGGCTAGATTCAACTCATGAACAATTAGGACTATAGTAAATGCTTTAACACTTTCCCATATAACACATATGAAGCAGACGACTTCTAAATCATGTAGGGACAAATACGATTTTTTTTATAAATGATAGTTTTATTGTTGAATAGAGTTAACAAGAGGGCCAAGATGGCCATAAATCGATCACCTAGTAAATAGATAAAAAATATTAACTGCAAATATCTGTGAAAATGTGATCAAGAGCCCATATAAAACTGCAACAAGTGGACACTGTTAAAGAAATAGCTTATCAGTAAAAGCCATTTGTATCGTGAAATCTAACAAGAACTTGAAATCTAACTAGAACTTAAAAAGAAAAAATTAATTATAAAGTTTTGTCATTTTGCACCTTTCCAAATTATCTTGGAATCTGACAAACGGATTATGGAGGAAAAGGTTTTGACAGTTTGGGTTTCTTTCTCAATTTCGGATGCCGCAGCAATCAAAGTTCTACACAGCATATAAGTATTTGATCATTTTTGAATGAGGACCATCAAAGAAACATTCCTGTTAAGTAACCTTGAAACGGGTAGAGTTGAATGGTAGGACTTGTCATTTGAAGGTTCAATATACCCCTTTTGTGATGACGCATGGTTGCTATGATTGTGTAACCAATCACAATGGTTTGCATAGATTAAGGATCAATGAAGTAAGATTCCTAATCAAGTTTCTTTATCTCAGACAAGGACTTTCCAAAATTGTAATTTCCAGATTTTGTCATTTTGTCCCTTTTCTGATGCTTCCTGAATGCCATGATTTTCAACCAATCAGTATGCCTTGACTATTTTTTGACCAAATTATTTTGGAATCTGACAAGCAGATTCAAAGTAGAAGATTTTTAAAGTTTGAAAATTTTATCCATTTTCTGATGCCACAGCAACTAAACTTCTCAATGGAATTAAAATGTTTGAACGATTTTGAAAAAGGGCCATCAATGGACATTGCTGTGAAGTGTGACTGAAATTGGTCCTGTGGTTTAAGAGATGATGTTCAAAAAAAGAAATTTCCAAATTTTGTCATTTTCCCCCTTTTCTGATATCGCTTGACTGCAATGCTTTTCCACCAATCAGGAAAGCTTGAACGTTTGTGTAAAGGGTCACCCAAGGAACATTTCTACACAATTAATTGGGAATCTGACCAGCAGATTCGGGGAAGACGATATCCTAAGTTTGGACATTTTCCCCGCTTTTTGATGCCGCAGCAACCAAAGTTCTGAATGGAATTAAAATCTTTGAACAACCAGAGGAATATACCTGTGATGTTTCATGGAAATTGTTCTTGGAGTTTGGGATGAGATGATGTTAAAAGCTAGAAGTTAACGCCGGACGGACGGACGACGTACACAAAGAGATCAGAACAGCTCATCTGAGCAAAAAGGATAAATCGCTTATTTTCAGTAATGTCTCCTTTTGTCACAATGTGATAATAGTCGTCTGTTGCAGAGTCATTTCAATAGTCGTATGTTGCAGAGTCATCAGAAGGCATCAGCATTAGGCAAAGGATTAACATCTTACCACAACCATTTTCTCACATATGACATATTTGAATTATACATCTGTGAACACTTCAGGGCAAATTCATGGAAAATCTCTATAAATGAAAGTACATGTATCCCTGATATAACATTTGTTAACATTTCTTCTGTTGTTTAGACAATGTCTGCGTTTACACAATATCACAACGTAAGGCATTCTCAGTACAGGCACATTTATGATATTATCAAAGTGCATCATGAATATAATATGAAATAGGGGTCCTATGTTGCACACCTTTAAAACACTGACAAGGAGCTATCAATACAAATTATACAAAACACCGACCTTTACCTGGCTATTTGGTAAACTACCCTTGACCATGTTGAGATATTCTCCTTGCATCATTAAAACTAGGACAAAAGATATTTGATAAAGCACCTTAATTTGTGAATTATTTTCAAGTATTCATGCCCTTAAAGGCTTATTACTGTAATGCATTGTAATAGTATATGTATAGATTTTATAGAATAACATCATATAAGTAATGTAGCTGTATAAATCTGAATGCCAAATTATCATTTGTTAGTTTTTAATAAACTTAGTTACATCCCGACTTATAATAAAACATAATTCATGTCAAAAGCGTGGTATCAAAATGCGCAAATCAGAATAAGGCCAAGTTTGTCCTCTATAAATACTGTTCGTTCTACATCAGTGATTAGACATTTTAATTCAAAAGAGGTTTTCCCGAAACTTGAAAACAGTTAAAGTTTTCATCAGGAATGCATGCCATAAACGGTTTTGCATTGAAAAAGACATTTACAGAATTACTTTGTGCTTTACATATTTACATGAAAGACACAAACTTAAATAGGATTTCTGAACTTACAGATAGTTGATAGCCGTACAACTGTTCCAGATACGGACCTTCTTCTTCACAATACCAATATAGCAATCGTCTCTGATGTGGGTTCAAGATGGTGTTACGTTTCTGGGTTGTGGTTATTTGTACACTTATTGGTGCACTCTTTATCATTTTGAATAGACTATAAATGAATAATGTTCTTGTAATAAATCACGTAGAGCCCACTGAAGCAACTAGAACTGACAGTGAACTCACGAAAGGATACCCTCATCCAGCGCTTTCAAGACAAATGGACAGACATACGGACACAGACAGACGGACGGACGGCCAGGGATAATCTTACTTCATGCACATCCTCAGGTTGTTTACTGCAACTATGTACAGTTTCGGTCCAGCCAGTAATGAGGAGTTGTGCTTACAAGATATATGGACAGACAGACGGACAAGGACAGACATTCTTATGAAGTGCATTTGTGGGGTTATTTCCTTTGATGTTTTCCTCCGCGTTACAACCCACAAGTATGCTATTCAATCCGTAATTACATCCCTTTCACGGAATGAATAACATTAATATGCAAATAAGATACTTGTTATAAAAGAAACAAAAAAACTATTTATCTTTGTGTCTTTATTAGGGTGGTGGGTGGTCTTAGAAACAACACGCACCCCACAAGTACTCTCCCAGACGCTCAGACGGACCGACGGACGGACGGACGGACGGACAGGGATAATCTTACTTCATGCACATCCTCATGTTGTGTACTGCAACTGTGTAAAGTTTCATCAGAATCGGTCCAGCCGTTGAGTGAGAGTTGCGCTTACAAGCATATGGACATACAGACAGACAGACAGACAGACAGATGTGAAAATTGGCCTGATACTTTCAGGGGAGAAGATTTTTGAAGTTTTCACTAAAGACATACGGCAAACAAGCCCCGCCCCTTGCGTCCACGTTTTTCTACATATCAATATTGCTTTAAGGAATCTGATAAGGGATCACTTAAGGAACATGGCTACAAAACATTTTGAAAATTGGTCTGACACTTTCGGAGGAGATGATTTTTTACGTTTTCACTATAGTCATACAAGACATACTAACTCCGCCCCTGGAAGGCATGTTTTTTCGACCAATCAAAACCGCTTGAAGTAATCTGAAGGAGGATCATTCAAGGGACATTTCTGTAAAATAATTTGAAAATCTGCCTACAGCTGCATCATAACATATACCCATACCAATATTTACTCGATCAATCCGAAAGATGACTCCCACCTTGACAACTACATACTGCAACTGTCGCTTTTTCTCTAAATCTATAATCTAAATATATAATAGAGCTTTACTGTAAGGTTATGAAACTGGTCGGTTAATACTGTGCTAATAAAAGCCAGCTGGACAAACAAATTTGCGATACAAGGTGTAAACATTGCATGTTATGATGTTTTTCTGGAAATTAAAAGATGCTCATTTGTTGGAGTCGAACAATAATTGTTGCAGACATTTGTTTCATATAAAGGTGATCAATTAGTGAATAATGTTTAACCGTTGTTTCGATATATTATATTTACCCAAAAGTCATTAAAACAGCGTGGGAAAGAAGCACACAATGTAGGGTTGTTTCAAGCTGTTAAATCAAAAGTCTCAGCCTCTAGTGTGTTAAAAGGATTTAGTGGCTGCCATCAAAAAGAATGTCATTAAGATCTTTAGTTTGATTTAAAGCAAAAGGTCTGATGTAGTTTACAGTTATAAAACCCATAACACAACTTGGAACCCTTAGCTGCAGTAGGAAGGCATTCAGCAGCCTGGTTGTAGTCGGCTTATCTTGTCAATAAACATAAAATATAACTTTTGATTAAACAAGGGCTGTCGGGGGATTATTCAACCTCATATTAGTTACTAAGATATGAACTCAAATGTAGTTGCATGCAAAACATTAACCAGAATTGCTTAAAGGGTGATATTATTCATGCAGGAAAGAGTTATATTATTCATGCAGGAAAGAGTTATCTTCATAAGTGTGATGTTTGGAAAGGGTCATGTAACGTTTCAATGGAATGAATCAACTTGTTACTAAGATATGGACTCTTAATGTTTTTGCGCGCAAAACTTTAATCATAAACTTTTATGAAACACAAGGGCGAAAATTTGCATCATATGCAGTATAGAGTTATCTTAATTGGTTGTGTACATTTTCATGAAATTGAGAATTCATACGATACGAGGTGTGATGGCTGGGAGAGTTGTGTTAGGTGTCAATGCAATGCATCACGTAGTTACTAAGCATGTAAGGTACAGTCTATTAATGTTAAAATGCAGGCTAGAGTTATCTAACTTGTTTATTTAAACATGTGTGATAGTTGGGAAGCAGTGTTTAAAGTTTCAATGCAATGCATCAAGTGAAACCTGAGATTGGCTCCTAATTTAGTTGCATAAAAAAGGCAGCCATAACCTGCATGATATGCATGATATAGTTCTCCCACTTGATTATCTACATAGGTGTGATAGTTGTTTGTATGTAGACAGTTGCATTTCTTTACATATAATAACGAGCATAAGCGCCGCTTTAGCGGCGCTTTTGCGAGTTATTAAATAACATTTTCCAGTCAAGATTAAAAAATATATCAGAATTCAATGGTAAACTCAAATCAGTATGGCCTTTTTCCGGATGTCATTTCATGGGCGATGTTCAGGCCCGCAGTATGTGCTCTGATTGGATATAATTCGAAAATTGAAATATTTTTGTTGATGCATTCGTAAAAGTGTTATGGTAATTCATCATTTCATATTTTTAAGACATTTCTTATAAATGATTGGCGTAGATAAATGAAACAAGAACATTTATTGTTTATCTAAGCAGTCAGCAGCGACGAAGGCTTTGTTGTCAAGGAACTGTCTTCATTCCAGCTCGAAATAGTGTGAATGTCATTGTATAACAATATAACGCCACAAGGCTGAGAAATTAAAGTCACGAGTCTGAAT
>JAUELF010258915.1:0-11455 GCA_031471495.1 Clinocardium nuttallii
ATATACTGGAACTCCAGTATATAAGCTGCAATTGTTATTTCCTTTCACATTTCCCCTTCTTTTCCTCTTTACCTACAACCCCCAGGCCGTCAGCACTATATAGTGCTTTGATTTATAAGGTCAACAGATCAGTTCCAATTAAAACCTATTTTGAAACTATAGAAGTAGTATTTTATAGCAAAGAATCATGTAATTTAGTCGTAATTGTTTGTCTTGTCACGATCAAACATAATGCCTGTAAATACGGTTGAATTAAAGTCACCTTTGATCATAAGTATGTATAAAGTTAGCCATATAGGGCCATATCGCCCTTCTTGTTTAATCTTTAAATGTAATATGCACAAGCTAACTTTTCCCTGACTAGAATAATTTAAGCTTGCACACCTATACCTGAAGTAAGCATCACAACCTTCTTTTTGTAATGCATCGAGTTTGATCAAATGGTATACAAATATTTCCATATTGTTGTTGTTATGCTCAGCTGATCACAAAGTGCAGGTTGAGCTATGGTTATCACTCACCGTCCTCGTCTGTCAGTCTTAACATTTTCCTACAAACAACTTCTCCTAAACAAACGAAACTAATTTAAAATAAATCCACACGAATGTATCTAATGCTATTCTCTTCCAATGGTGTTCAATGGATTGAACTCTTTGTAGAGCGTTAGTTGCTATGGCATTCAAATGGGAGAAATTGCAAGAACTTTAAAAATCTTCTCGTCCAAAAGTACTGGACCGATTTGATGTAACAACAATTAGAAAATATTGAAAATACCGAACAAAAACAATCCAATCTGTTAATTGATTAATGCCTATGCTTTAAGTTTTTCTATGAAATAGAAAACACTGTGTTTTGTGATAACGTGAAAGATAAGACGTTTCTCTTAAGCCGTGTACGTTTTCTGATGAAGCAGCAATTCTTTAATTGTTAGGATGTATGTATCAAAGCTGACTCTTATCTAACACATATTTTGTACATTACTTGTTATAACACTGTTTTACCAGGTATGTAGGCATGTATCTAATTTCGTTAGCATATGGTGTTATTGTATAATTGATGTTTAAAGAAATGATCAGTGAAATATGAACAAATCAATCGACATTTTTATAAACATATGTAGTTTATTTAAACTTTAACTGTTGTTATCCTGAGTTATAATTACGGGCTTGTAACAAACTATGCACTAGTTTCGTGTTGATGAACGATAGAAATGCTGTATTAAACGTTCACTGTTTAAAGATATATATTATGGAAAGATATTTCTTATTTTAGTTCAAACGTCGACGTCAGAATGCCGTTATTACGTAGCCCGATCTTGTCGTACTTACACTATTTATAATATCATAAATATTTTATATTGTCAATCAATTTGTCATAGATGTAAGCGAAATGAGAAATTTTGATTACATTAGGTTTATGTTCTTAAAGTAGATTTGTGTAATAATTGAAACAAAGTTCCTAAAACTTCACCCCTCATATATTACGGAAATGATCGCTCGCGGCGTCACTTCCTTAATCAATATACACGAACATGTACAGAGACGTACATGTAGTTGCATATCATCCAGTATATACAATATAAAAAAATAAGTAGATGAAAGAAAATTAAATACACGTCTTAAATAAACTGAAAATATCCACTCTTTCATAATGGTTATCTCTTGTATTAAGTCATGGTTCTATATAACACACTCTAGACTCAAAAGTCAATTTCTCTGATGACAAGTGTTTTTTTCTGTATAGAAATGATTCTCTACATGGTATACGATCTGAACTGTCCAGTGAACAGTTTCCACAACCAATTTCGCAGTCTCTGAAAGAAGAAAATGGATAGAGGATAGTACATTGAAACGCACACCTCCTATGGTTAAAAGTAAGAACTGATCAGACCTAATGGAATATTCACACTGTTTAATTGTTATAAAGGTGCTGAGATCCAGATTCAAACTTTGAAATGTTGAAACTTCTTCAAAAATTGCAAATAGACAGTAAGAAATAAATAGTCTAAAACTATTTGGGCAATACTGTTGAAAAAAAAAGGCAATTGAAAGTCATGAAATTGTACACAATTTGGCTTACTGAGTATGTATACCAAGTAATAATTAAGCATAAACGATCATCAAGTATATTTTTATTGTACTTGAAAGTAAAAGTATTACTCTAGATTTATCCGAGAATTATGATTCTAACTAATCAAGACCAATTTGTAAACAGTTTTAAACTTTGACTTAACTTTTATAATCTGGAGTTCAGCACCTTTAAGTATAGAATTCTACATTTTTATTGTTTTGTTTTTACAATATTCTGTAAAAAATAAACTTAGTCCTAATATGACATTTATCGCAAAGAGATTGATATGATTACACTGGTATGATAACTAAACATAAATGATACAATGAATGTTCACATTGAACTTGAAATATGTTTGATGAAGACGGTGCCCATAACCGCAATCTTGTCAATAACAAATATATGTATCACCGTTTTCTTCGTCAAATAATACCTTAACTTACCGTCGTAACTTACTCCAGTAGTGCCTGTTTTTCTTATCTGGTCAACTATATCATTTGCATGAATATTACAAAGAGTGTCATACAAGTGCGCAATGCATTCAAAACCAGATTCAAAAATGTGCTGCAGAAATATGATCATGGTGTATCTCTTGTCGACTTCAGCCATGTCTGTCCATTCCTCTTCTTTGACAATTTCGGGGTCAAGCTGTCTGAAAAGCCTTGATAAAATATTATCCTCTCTCTGCTCTCTATGGAGGTTGACCAGTAAATCATAGTTTGCAATGAAACCTTTCATTAATTGCTGGTGTGTTCCTTAAAAAATGAAAAGAAATTATGATTATCCGATGTGTACAATAAAAGACACGTGAAGAAAATCAATCCTCACTGACCTATGATATAATTAACAAGTTAATGTTGTATTGCAAGCAATACAGAAGTCCCCTACCGGACGAGAACAGCACACATTGTGTATTGTATGTGTATTTTTGGAGGTACAGGCCCGATTCTTGTGAGCGACACTTTGCCTCATCATGTACATTTGTACTGGGTTAGTCCTGTCACTCATTTATCATTTCGACCTTTGACTTTTGAGGTACAGGCATGGGTCTTGTGCGCCACATGTAACCTCATCATGGTGAACATAATAAGAAATAATGAGAACAAACATCATATACCAGTAACTTGGGAATCATATGATGCTTATTTTAATTATTTAGTTTGACCTCTAAGTGTGACCTTGACATTTGAGAGGTACATGCATGGGAACGTGTGCCTAGTAACTTGGGAATCATATGATGCTTGGATAAGATGCGGGCTGGACAAGGTACAGTCCTAACATTTCTCATATTGACCTTTGACCGCTAAGTGTGACCTTGATATTTGAGGTACATGCCTTGGTCTTGTGCGCGACACGCCACCTTATTTATGATGTTGTACATGTGTGCTCAGTAACTTGAAAATCAATTGATGCATAGTTGAGATGCGGGCCGAACAAGGTAGTCTTATCAAACAGTACTCATTCTAACATCTAAGATTGACCTTGACATTTGATGTACAGGCATGGGTCTTAAGAGCGACACGCTGCCTCATCATAGTGAACGTGTGTGTCAAGTTTCATGGTAATCATATGACGCATAGTTGAGATGCGGTTCGATCAAGGTACAGTCCTATCAAACAGTACTCATTTTGACCTTTGACCTATAAGTGTGACCTTAAAATTTGAAGGTCAGGCCTGGGTCTTGTGCGCGACACGCCGCCTGATCATGGTTGACGTTGTGCTAAGTTTCTTTCAAATCCTATGATGCATCCAACCTGAAGTGGACTTGTTAACTGTATAAGGCTATGTTGTTGCAGTTATAGTTAATGCAGTGTTCTGGAGAAATCACGGTTTGAAAAAAGTGCACTATTAACTTACCAAACCATGTGATTCTTTTATACACGGACTCATCCACTATATCTTGTATATGGGAAAAGAAAACTGGAAGTTTCCTATTCCTTTCTACGAATTGTAGGAACGTTTCGAACTCAAAATAATCTTCCCCGTGACCCAGGTACCTTGTATGGTCAAACAGCAGTGATACAACCATCTGTCTTCGATTTGTCAAAACCACCTCAGAACGGACGTCCATTTGTGTGCCATTAGCTACTGAAAAAAGATATAAATCGTATTGGGAAATGTAAAAATACCAAAAATATCTCTCAGTAACACTATCCAGTCTGTTTCACTCGGAGGTTATGTTGCAGTAATGCTGCAGGACCTGTACACAATATTATAAATTACAAAAATATTAAAACTTTGAATGTAAACAAATGTAATACTTGTCTCAACAACCATATTTGGTCCAATATTGAATGTATGATGATGTTGACGATTCTCTAGACTGTTTTATCTCTATGTTTACAGATGTCTTTAACACCCATGCACCTCTTCAACAAAAGCGTGTCAAACACAATAACTTCCCAGAATGGTATAATGCAGAAATAAGATGTGTGTCAAGAGAACGGGATGAGGCAAAAGCACACAATAATATCAGTGAATTCAAGTACTGGCGAAACACATTACAAACTATGATATCCGTAGCAAAAGTGACTTTCTATACAAAATCAATACATCAAAATATTCCCCAAAAAACTTGAAAGGTATTTCGGGAAAGACAAAAACACGCTAGTCAAAAATCATTACAGACGAGTGTGAATCCTGTGGAGGATGCTGAGTTAACAGCAGAAATGTTCAAAACTTTTACGACAATATCTCCAATCGATAAATCAAAATTACAATAAAAGAAAATATTAACTGAAACAACTACAGACACTAGATGCAACTTAATGCACAAGACTTGATGGTCCAAATTTCTAAAACTAAGTATTAAGGACATATCTAAACCTATAACATACATGTTCAAACAAAGTACATCAAACTGTCAAGTCCGCCTATTATTTAAACAAGCAAAAGTTATTCCGATAAGGGAATTAAATATGACACCAGTAATCGCCGAATTTTAATACAACCTGTTTTATCTAAAATTCTATAAAAACATGTCAGTGATCACATGAAAACATATATTGAAACATATCCTGAAAATAATTATCTCATTCTTAACATCCAATCTGGATTCAGATCAAATCATTCTTGTGGAACAAAGCGCTAACAGCAAATAATTGACACTTGGATTGACGCAATAAATATGTAATATAAAACTAATAGGAACTATATTTCTTGATTTAACCAAAGCATTCGATTAAATAAATCATTCACTCCATATTTTGACGATAATTCCCAGAAAGTGTCTGTTGCTGGCAAACTGTCATCATCTCTTCCAATTGCATCAGGTGTACCTCAATAGGTCATATCCTCTTTATACTCTATATAAATGACCTACCAATGCCATTACACGGCTCATCAAATGACTTGGTTGCGAATGACACAACTCTTTAATTTCAGTTGGGCTTAATTAGAATGCATTAATTCAGACTCTTCAAAGTACCATGTATACCATAGATTTGTGGTGTCAGAGAAATTCAATGATGCTAAATCCGAAAAAAAACAAAAGCTATGATAATTTCACCAATTTTCAATATAAAACAATCAGTAGAATACAATAATAACAATAACTGTGTACTTCTCAATCACGGCATTGTTTTTTCTGAAGTCGAAAAACTACTAGGCATACAAATTTAACCTTAATCACAACTGGAAAATCAAAGTTGAAAAAGTACTAAAAAAATGCAAATCTTTACTTTACGTACTTCGTCGAATTTAATCTACCTCAGTATATATGTATCTTTTACAATGCCTATATTTTCAGGAACTTAAATGGATGAAATTAAAAGATCGAATTACATATAAAAAGGCTATAGGTGTACAAATCCCTTAAAAAATAATCCCCGGAATATGTGACTAATCCCGTCATTTAAGATATGCCGCCCAATCTACACTTAGTATTCCTAAGCCAAGAATAGACTTTTATAGAAAATCTTTGACCTACTCAGGACTAAAAATATGGAACTTGATTCCATTACATGTCAGGAACTCTGAAAATTTAAAAACATTTAAATCAATATATCTATCATGGTGGCATAGTGGTGAACATATTTTACACATTCTCTCCAATAACAGTGCTGGTATCTTGAATGCAACAGTTGTTTATATTAATATGCGTATGATACCATATATATGTAAATATTTGTGAAATGTTCAGATTCCCACAGGGAAGACCGGGCATGCCCAACTGTGCAGTCTCTATCAAATAAAGTCTGTATTATTATTATTAATATTATTATTACTAAGCTGTTGCAAAATATTATCTTGATTACCTCTCTTTGCCCTTTGTTGAATAGCATCAACAACCCTGTACTCTCCTATATTGCATAGCTCGTCATATATTTTACTAAGACAGTCGTAGCGTTGTATATCATCAAGATGTGATATGTATGCTAGCATTTGTCTCAGTGCATCATTGTCAATTACGTCGTCGAAATTTAGATCGAAGATACTTTGGTCAAGTGCACTAAGCAGTTTATTGACATTTGAAATGTTTATGATTTTTTCTTGGTTAGCATGAAATCCCCTGTCAAGTCCCTCAATGGAACCTGGAATATAAATGTTTTGAAGAATGAATATTATCATAGGTGGTCATCAGACGTTCTTTCTATGTCAAATGTTATATTTGGTGGTCAAGTTAACATAATAATGACATATATAATAGGTTATGTAGAAAGGATATGCATTGTTCAATTACGTGTTAACATACATACAAATATCAAAGGTTCATTAATTCCTATATTTGCTAAATAGTTTTCACTTTATGTTGATCAGCGGTCGACCTCCTTGAAAAAATCCTTGGTGAAAGTGGCAAGTGTATGTCAGTGGTGCTGCAGAAAAACAACATTGACGAAGTTGAAGAAACACTCGCCTGCCCATCAATACCAAGGATCTAAATGTTTTCTGTTTCTGGAGACCCCTTTGTGACCAAATGTGAAAACAAGAGTAGACTCCGCGGATGCGGTGACTGACTTTATTTTACACTGGTCGCAGGTGCTTAACGATTGGTTTTCGCAGAGCGCCACTCATTTTCATTTGTCTATATGAGCCGTCCCGCGAGAAAACCAACATTATTGCCTCTGCGTAATGTATCGCTCCATATCAGCCTGTGCAGTCAGCGCGGACTGATCCGGGCCGGCACATTCCGTCTCAGGGGAAAAGAGGTATAGCATAATGATACCTGAAAACAGAAAATCAACAGAAGGTAAAAACTGTCCATCCAGGTACGTCTGCGCGGCATGCTTAGGCTAATCCGAGTCGATACTTTTAGCAGAGTCCACAATGTTGGCACGGGACGGTTCATATATCAATATATTTTGATGCTGAAATTCGTTCTATGACTAAACTAGTTAAGTCAGGATTCACTGTTTACTGATGTCATCCGTTCACCATATTCGATAGTCATGGTCAAAACAATGATAATAATATAACTGATTTACCGGACCAAGTAATTCGGTTGTACACTTTTTCGTTTTCCGTTTCTCTGATGTGTTGCAGAAACAAATCTGATTTTTTCAATTCCAGAATTAAGTCTATTTATTCATCGGTGCTTTCTAAGTATGCACCGAGTTTATCAACAAAGTCTTGAAGAAAAAGGACATCGCTCAACATCTGGCCTCGTCGTTTAATGACTTCTGCTTGACCGGGGGCTATGAACAAATCCATGTTGTTTCGTCCAATTACTGATAAAAGATATACATATCCGTCCTTAGAATAAAACTACAGTTTTTTTTCATATGTTCTGTTTATCAGTTTCATATACTAGTTATATTCAATAAGAATTGTTAAACGTAAACATGTACAGTTTTTTTAAGAAAATGTGTGCATATTTTAACAACGTCTAGTCTTCTGCTTTGTATTTGCCGACGGAACAGATTTGGCAAACTATTGGAAACACAAATTACATGCCTAAAGTGAACACATATGTAGTATTACATCGTTTATACGAGCTTTACTTGCTTATTTGACTAACAAAGCTGGTGTTTCTTTTCAGTAAGTTTACAAAGACAAATCATTATGGCAAGCCTTTCATTGAACAAACAGCGTGGTAAGTGTTCAAAAGAAGTAAGATAATTTAACATACATGGGCTACATTCGATAAACATATCGAAGAAGGTATATTCACTGTTATGTGTCAATATCGAGATAAATATCACGTCGAATTCTCCTTTTGATAGCAATTTTCACTCACTGATTGTTATTTTCATGTTCAAAGAGATGTCTTGATTTGTTTAGAATTCATTTAATTATGTTAATCCATGTATATCTAAAATAGGAACTGTTTCTGAGCTAAATATAGTATATATCAATCGATTTTCGCGCATGCGCATTTCGATATGCAGAAACGAGCACTTGGTTTATTACTTTATTTTAGATAAGTATCAACATGAACTTGTAACACAGACACCTCTCGACAGTTATTGATATGTCAACATCGGGTCATCTGTTTAAAATATGAATAAATAGTGTTCTCGGGAATATTTTGCGATAGCTGCTAGCACTCGCCGAAATAGGTGCTTTAGCCAAGGTCCGCGTCTACCGACAATTCAGCAAATCATTTGAGCGCTTTAAATTCTTAATGCTTTTCTCTAAGCGTTTAGAATACTTTGATCATAATCGGCAGAACGAATAAATATTGCAAAAGATCGATCATTTCTTTCGGCAAAACTCAGGTATTAGTAAATAACCCGAGGATATTGGTTGTTACAACATAATTGATTCATCCTTTTATTCTTCATTCGTATTACATGCCGTTCAACATTTGATTTTGACGCGATTCAAGATTTTGACGGCATGTTTATGTTTTGTTCATAGAGTAGCTACTAACAGATGATGGAACATGCAATCAAAAGCTATTTAACCCTTTCCATGTCTGAAGCAACAATGAAAAACTTTAGACATTTAAAACATTGAGAAAACGATTCCTAACCAAAATAAATCCTGAAATGTGTATGTGGAATTGCAACAACCCTGGAATAAGTCCTTAATGAAAACATTATGTGTATGCTCAGACTTATGAAAGTCAAGAATGCATGTGTGTTAAGATATAAATTGATGCAGTCTTTTCCGGCGACATTGATGCCTTGCATCAACTTTTTTGTGTTACTATGCACTGATTGTGTATGCATAACGTGGGTCCTTTAAACCTTTGTAAACCAGTCATATCATCTATACGCGTTCATATATTGCAACACCTACAAAATAAAGCGTTTATAATATTGATATTTAAGAACAATTGATAACCAGTCTCGCGAGCATTCGTCTGCGTCATTGAGATGTTATGATAATCGTGATAGTGTATAGCAAGGCAGATAGAACGCGCAATAATATTTATTATCTGCCCAAACATAAAGAAAGTTAATATTTACATTGTTTAACTCCGTGTAGATATTATCTCGATAAATCTCAAATCTTAGTATCAATCTGTACCAAAGTAGCACTGACATGATTATAATTAATCGTGTATCTGCATCACTCACTGAAGGTACTATATATTTGGCGGTTTAACGGAAGTGAGTAAATTGGTTTGCAGTAAGACATGCAAATGCCAACAGGTTCAAAACTACCTATATAATTGTTTTCGTTGTTTATGTTTCTGTTAGCATTGTGGCGATTGTTAACCCAATCTCCACAAAAACAAGGCTGCTCCAGTTTTGTAACATGTATAGCGCTGTACTTACTGACCTAGTTTGATAACACTAGGTCATACAAGCACCCATGCATCCATGATCCTTCAGAAGAACAACTAGGACATAAGTGTAATGCAACAAGGTCATACACGCACCCATGCATCCTTCAGAAGAATAACTAGGTCATAAGCGTAATGAAACTAGGTCATACAAGCAGCCATGAATCCTTCAGAAGAACACCTAGGACATAAGTGTAATGAAAGTAGGTCATACAAGCACCGATGAAACCTTCAGAAGAAATCTAGGACATAAGTGTAATGAAACTAAGACACACAAGCATCCATGAATCCTCTAGAAGAAAAATACGTGTAATGAAACTAGGTCATAGAAGCACCCATGAATCCTTCAGAAGAAAACTAGGACTAACGTGTAATGACACTAGGTCATACAAGCACCCATGAATCCTTCATAAGAAAAACTAAGACATACGTGTAATGAATCAAGGTCATACAAGCACCCATGAATCCTTCGACAGAACAACTAAGACATAAGTGTAATAAAACTAGGCCATACAAGCACCCATGAATCAGAAGAACAACTAGGTCATATGTGTAATGAAACTAGATCAAACAATCACCCATGCATCCTTCAGAAGAACACCTAGGACATAAGTGTAATAACACTAGGTCATACTTGCACCCATGCATCCTTCATAAAAACAACTAGGTCATATATGTAATGAAACTAGGTAATACAAGCACACACGAATCCTTCGGAAGAACAACTAGGCCATACGTGTAATGAAACAATGTCATACACGCTCCCAGTAATCCTTCACAAGAACAACTAGGACATGCGTGTAATGAAACTAGGTCATACACGCACCCATGAATCAAAAGAATAACCAGGACATATATGTAATAAAACTATACCATACAAGCCCCCATAAATCCTTCAAAAGAAAAACTAGTACACAGATGTTATGAAACTAGGCCATACAAGCACCCATGAATCCTTCAAAAGAACACCTAGGGCATAAGTGTAATGAAACTAGAGCATACAAGCAGCGATGAATCCTTCAAAAGAAAAACTAGGACATAGATGTAATAAAACTAGGCCATACAAGCACCGATGAATCCTTCAAAAGAAAAACTAGGACATAGATGTTATAAAACTAGGCCATACAAACGCCCGTTTCAAACAGTAATACAGTAATACCATGGTGTTAACGCCCGTTTCAAAACAGTAATACAAACGCCCGTTATATAATATTGGATAATAACTTATATGAAAGTATATTTATTGAATAGAGAATAATGGATTATAGGATAAATGAAAGTATATTTATTGAAAATAAAATAATGAATAATAGATATTTGAAAGTATATTTATCAAATATAGAATAATGGATAATAGATATATGAAAGTATATTTATTGAATAGGGAATAATGGATAATAAGATTATGAAAGTATATTTATTGAATAGAGAATAATGGATAATAAGATTATGAAAGTATATTTATTGAATATAGAATAATGGATTATAGATACATGAAAGTATCTTTATTGAATAGAGAATAATGGATACTAGGATTATGAAAGTATATTTATTGAATATAGAATAATGGATTATAGATACATGAAAGTATCTTTATTGAATATAGAATAATGGGCAATAGGATTATGAAAGTATATTTATTGAATAGAGAATAATGGATACTAGGATTATGAAAGTATATTTATTGAATATAGAATAATGGATTATAGATAC
>JAUELF010258925.1:0-11455 GCA_031471495.1 Clinocardium nuttallii
GCGGTAACAGTTTTTCATTGTTATTAAAGACTTGTTCGCGAACACTTTAAGGTCGAATAAAATAAAGTAATGAAAAGCGGAAAATGTAAATATAAAGATTGACTCGTGTGGTTATGCAGTATGAACGCTCGGCCGCGATTTTGCAAATTTCCCAAGAAGCGCTTCATGGATTTGCAAAATCGCATCCGACGTTCATACTGCATGAACGCACGAAAAATAAGAGTCAATCCTTAATTAAAGAGATTTTAGCAATTTTTGTATAGAAAAAGGTGCAGGGTTGTCGTATGTGGGATAGGGTTAACCCTTTAACTGGTGCAGACAGATGCCAGGACACCTCTGCAGAAGACAACTTTTGAAAATGTTATGGAATTTAGGAGAAATTGATCAAAATGACAGTGACATAATTTTATACTTTTCTTAATTTTTCTCATTTATATTAGGTTTTCCACATACAACAAATCCGCAGCAGACGTCATCGAAAACATTTTAGGAAAAAATATGAAAAACCTCTGTAAAATGAAAGTATAATAACCAAAAAGAGTTGAAAAAAGGTTGCAAAAGGAAAAATGACTCATCATGAGCAATTTATCCTTTTGCAACGATGTATTTTGAAAGTGGTCTGCTGTAGAGACGTAAAAAAATTGCTTATTAGTAAAAGGATACTGAAAGTTTTTTTCAAGAGGAAGAAGGCCACACATAATAAACTAACAAATTAAGAATATTTAGGCTAAAGTTTTTCTCTTTTATCATCATGAAATCTTCAAATTTAACCAGCAATTTTTTTCTATATATAGTGTGCATTAACAAAAGGGATTTGGCAGAGTTACAAAAAAACGTATCAAATCCAATTAAGATCAAATGTGTTGATAATAAAAAGTAGTTTTTTTCAAATTGCACAACATTATCTTCTCTGTTTCAACCCTTTCCCACATATACGTGCTTTCTGCCACCTCTGCAGCGGAACTTTTCCCATTTCATTATTATACAATGCTTACTACATTTATACAACATTAAAGATAAGCAACTTTCTTCTGTATTATTATTTCACATATATTTTTTCAATCACCCCACAAGGAATGACGTTTTTGTTCTGTATATATATATTTATAAAACTATTTAACAAAAGGGTAGCTCCCCTTTGAAACTATTCAAGTGCTGGCACAATATTTGGTTTTGTCATTATCTGCGGTGGATACTTTCAAAGCCGGCTTTTAAATTGTTATACAAACAGTAGATCTATTTGTACTGTAATATCGAGACCAGTATACTGTTTAAATTTTCACTTTTTTAAATACAATATTCACACATATTCCATTATTTAAATAATTATATTGACATAAGGTTATTATACCTTTTTCAGTAGCACAGACACATTTCAACTTATCTGCAGCAAAGGAATCAATGTGGCAACAGGAGACTTAATTGACTCAATGAGTAATTTCACCTTTTGTCTTGATGTTTCCAACTGAGACTATTCATTCTGTAGAGGTTTTCTAATATTTGCATGAGCCTTGATGTTTATTCAAAGACATACAGATTTTTTGTATTTGGTTAACCCTTTCCCTCATATGACAATTCCGCAGCAGTAACGACTTTGAACATATTTTGTCAAAAACTGGAAAATCCCTATAATTGAATGGATAACCTACGACTAAAAGAGGAAAACATTGTGGCAAAAGGAGAAATTGCACGTTTTGTGCAATTTCTTCTTTTGTCAATATGTTTTCAAAAAGCCGTCTGCTGCAGAGGCGTCAGAAAGCGTCTATATGAGGGAAATTAAGGGTTAAAATACTGAGCCCTTGACCTTCTGTTAACCCTTTCCCACATACAGAAAATCTGCAGCAGACAACTTTGAAAACATACCCGAAAAAACCCTTGAAACTCAATTTAAAAAAAAAGTACATTATTATAACCGAATAATAGAGTTGAAAACATGGTGACCAAAGGAGAAAGTGTTTGTTTTGAGATCAGAAAGTGTCTATATGAAGGATAGGATCATAATAATGGCTGTTGAAAATGCTGCAGACCAAAGATATCCCTGAAACGGTGTGAGTTTGATTCAATGCATTCCATATGTAAGCTGATTTTAAACCCCAAAGCGCAGACACTTTTTGATGGGTTTCGATCAGACTTCTAATGAAAACAAATGCATCAAAACAGAAACCGGTCATTACTGCATGCTTACGCTTTTACAATCAATTTGTTTATAAAATCTATCGGATAACCTTCGTTGTTAAACAATACAAATTTATTTCCAAGGGTAAAAGCTCATAAAAATTGGAACAGATTTTTCAATATAAGTGGTGGAGTGAAATGGCAGATTCCCCTAGATAAGTGAAAAGTGATCTGTGTTGAGATCTTTATCTATTTTATGTAGCCGTTGAAACTTTTATAGATGATAACTGAGCAATTTAAAAATTATGTTTCTGTAATATGATGATATGTGTATGCGTTTGTTTTCAAACAAACAACTTAACCCTTTCCCACATGCAGACACTTAACTGTTTAAAGTCTGCTGCATATTTTGTTCAAAGGACTTAAGATAAGGAGGAGTAAATAGGTCTTTCTTTTATAATATCTCTCTTAGCACTCATTAAAACCTATGTTGGGGGTTACTAAAAAGAATCGTCTCACTGAGAAGATTCTTTTGAGTACCCACAACTTAGGTTTTGGAGGTCAAATAAGTATTTTAGAGCATAAAACACGCTCATTATTTAGAGCTCTGTTTGTTGTATGCAGGAAATGCAGTTTGAAACTGATATTCTATTTTTGCTGCACCATTTTCTGTATGTATTGAATGATAAACCCTGTAACTCGATCTGCAATATAAGTATTAACCTTTTCCCCATTCAACAAATATTCAACAGAAGACTGTAAACATCAAAATAAAAAACCCTGAAAATCTCTATAAATGAAAGTATAATAATTGGATAGATAGAGTTTAATACATTTTGGCAAAAAAAGAAATAGCTGTATATGTCACAATGTTTTCAAAAGCTGCAGTGCGATTGCAAACTTAGGGAAAGGGTTAAACAAAAAAATTACCATCTTAAATAAAAGCTGTAAAAAAGCATGATATGTACCAACTCCGTGTGGAGGATCACTGTAGGATCACGACAACACCAGTGTAGCTCTGGAATGAATGACTTCTGAAAACATACCTCCCTTTCTGGAGAGGGACTTTATTAGTTTGCACTGTGTAGTCCCTATCCAAAAAACGATGTATTGTCTATGTTAAATGATGTTAATATAGGAAATAAAATATGTGGAAATTGAAGGAAGTAATTTCTGCTTTTCTCATGATGTTTTCAACTCTATATCAACAATTTCCATCATAATATTGTGTAGTTAATACGAGTTTTCCTCTTGTTAATTGCCAATGGAGGCAACAACTGTATGTAGTAAAATCATAATATGAGGTAAACAGACCACTTTATTAAAAAAGCTGCAAGATGCAACTATATAGTTTTTTTTCCGTCCCCGGAGTTTGCAATAAAATCGTTACTCTGTTCTGACGACTGAAGATGGTTTATAGGCTATCTTGTGCGTTCATGTCATTAAAGAAAATGAGTTTTCATGCTTGAGGAGGTAGCGTTTTATTTAAGTCTCGTCCACCCTGAAAAAAAGAATTTAAAGCCTATCCAATTTAAAATGTATCAAACACCACCCAAACGATCATCGAAAGAGAGTGTTTTTTCAAACTTACTTTATAATTGTGATACTTGTTTTAAACATTGTTAAAACAGAAGCCATTGCTCATGTGCTTTTGTTTTCAACATAATAGAGGTAGTTGCAATTTTCACTGACAATGTTAAGGGGGATTGCATCTTCACTCAAGATGATTGGGTACAATCTGTGATAAAATAACCCTTTCCCACATCAATTATAACAAATTTGAAAATGTCCTAACAAAAATATTGTAAATCTCTATAAATGAAAGTTGAAAACACTGTGATAATAGGAGAAATTACTCATGATGAGCACTTTCTCCTCCATTTGCCACAATATTTTCAAAAGTCGTCTGCTGCTGATGTGTTTGCATATAGAAAAGGGTTATAGTGTGTTTTTGTGACATTATATTTCAGCAATATATTTCAACATACTGATAGTATCTTTTGACTTTATTTTTATGAGAAAACCTGCAGAATTGAAAGATATATCTTGTCAGAGTTTCCGCTATAATGAGTTTTTTTGTACCAGCTGACTGTTAACCCTTTCCCACATACAACAAATTTGCAGCAGACGACTTTGAAGTCAACAAGTAAAAAAAACAACAGAAAATCGTTACAAATTAAGGCAGAATTACTTTAAAAAGTTGAAAAGATTGTGGCAAAAGGAGAAATTGCTTTCTATGATTTCTGCTTTAATCATAATTATGTCGTCATATAAGTATACGGTGGAAAAAGGAGACATTGCTCATCTAAAGACATTGCTCATCTAAAGACATTGCTCTTCTAAAGACATTGCTCATCTAAAGACATTGCTCATCTAAAGACATTGCTCTTCTAAACACATTGCTCATCTAAAGACATTGCTCTTCTAAGTATTGTGAAAAGTCGTCAGCTACAGATACATCTGTAAGTAGGAAAGAGTTTATAAATCAATTCAGCAACCAACTTATATACAACCTTTCTATTTTGTGTACTTTCAGATGGTCAACTGTTTTCAGCAACGGTGGCAGACTTTTATGATGTTCTGATAATGGAGAACAAGACCAAGATTCGAACCAAACAGAAGGATTCTACTTTGTTGAATGGTAAACAATATATTGTATCATTTTCAGATCAGGAAGAGAAGCCCTTTTAATAGCCATGTTAGAAATATAATTAATATATATATATATAAACTAAGATACTTCAATTCAAGGAAGTGCGTCGCTTCTTTTTCCAAAATGCCCACTTCTTTGTATTTCGTGACGAGATTCCACTGGGAAAAGGATGGGATCAATTTTCCAATGGTTCTATGGTAAAAGAAGTTTGAAGAACAAACGCTTACCAGGAATAGTTTTAAAATAGAAGTCATAACTGATATAATATTATATCCATTCATTAAGTGGATATATGTGAGATGAAAAGGGAAATTTGTTTTGAAAAACAAGACAACAGAATGACACTACAAAAACATATTTTACGTCTTATATTTCAACATTTGGCGATTGTTCATAATGCGTATTTAATCGTTTTGTTCTGACAATCTGTTGTAAGTGCTTTAAACCTTTCACACATACAGACACATTATGACGTGTTTGCAACTTGAGACTTTTGGAAACATTGGAACAAATGGAGAAATTGCTCATCATGAGCAATTTCTCTTTTTGTCACAATGTTTTCAAAATTTGTCTTCTGCAGTGGCGTCAGAAAGTGTCTATATGTGGGAAAGGGATAATTCATACTTTTTTCCATATTTGAAAAGAGAAATGTACTGATCCTTATATGGAAACTAGGTCACATGGAAAATTTTGTTTAAAAAACATCTAAATATAAACTCTTTTCTAAATGGGTCTCTTAAATTGTCTTGTTTTCTGTCGTGATAAGCCTGATGTAAGAATATCACTTGTTGGTGTTCTAGCGGAGGACATTTTTGAAACCATTGTGGTAAAATAGATGAATTGCTGATACTGGCAAACTCCGCCTTGAAACCCTGCTTTGACTTGTATAGTCTTTCTATCCTTACATGCTTTATGCTTTCGCTATTAAAGAAAAAAAACTGATACCTGATGAATGTGTTTTACATGTGTTTTAAAAACATGGTGGTAAAAAGAGAAATTGCTCAAAATATGCAAACATTTAAAACATTCTGGGTAAAACTATGGAAAATCTCTTTAATTGAAAGTATTGTTCTTGAATAGACTTTAACCCTTTACCTCATATAGACGGTTTCTGACGCTTATGCAGCAGACAGCTTTTTGAAAACATAGTCACAAAAGAAGAAATTGCACAAAACATGCAATTTCTGCTTTTGCAACAATGTTTTCCACTTTTAGTCATAGGTTATCCATTTAATTATAGAGATTTTCTATGTTTTGACAAACCATGTTCAAAGTCGTCTGCTGCAGAATTGTCGTATGAGGGAAAGGGTTAAAACGATCTGGGTAAAACTATGGAAAATTGAAAGTATTGTTCTTGAATAGACTTTAAAACACCGCAGAGATGTTGCCCCTTGTGATAAAAAAAATTTCCTCAATGTTTTCAATAGTAGTCTCTTTTCAGATGAATCAAAATGCGAGTACATATATGGAATAGTATGAGAATAGTATGTCTTGTTATCTCAACCAATTAATTTCTGGTTTTATATCAACCAGTTATTTTCTGATTTTATATCAACCAGTTATTTTCTGATTTTATATCAACCAATTAGTTTCTTATTATATATCAACCAGTTATTTTCTGATGTTAATGAGTTCCTGATTTTCAATTGCAGATCCTGATTTTGTAAGCTCCTTTGAGATAGATGACAAGATATACTTTCTGTTCAGAGAGACGGCCGTAGAGCACATGAATTGTGGAAAGGTAGGTGGATCCATAGCCGTAATTTGGCAATCCTTCAATCAGCCAAAATCCTTCACATCCATGTTGATTAGACATTTCTTGAAACCTTCCCTCAAACACTTGCAAAAAGCATAGAGCCTGTTCCAACTGGTCATGTGCCCCCAATGGTTTATTTCCTATCATATATGGCTGCTACTTGCAAGATTTTCATTGCAATTCTAGAAACAGATGCCTTACATATGAGCCGTCCCGCGAGAAAACCAACATTGTGGACCTTTTCGTAAAGTATTGTCCTGGATCAGCCTAAGCATACCACACAGGCCTACCTGGATAGACACTTTTCGCCTCCTGTGGATTTTCTGTTCTAAAAATAATTACTCTATATATACCTCAATCCCCCTGAGACGGAATTTGTCGGGTCGGATCAGTTTGCGCAGGCTGATTTGGGTTGATACGTAACGCAGATGCCATAATGTTGGTTTTCTTGCGGGATTGCTTATATTGTTATTTACTGTCAGAAAAACAGATTTCAAAGTCTTTGGTATGAGAGGTGCTACTGCGATAATTTCATTTGTGTGGTCTGGTTGAATTATTTCTAGCTTTAAAGTGATGCGTCAACAGTAATTTTGCCTATATTTATTGTGGCATTACTCAGGCTAAACTAGAAAAAGCGTAAATTTTATGATGTAGCATTGAAATTCCTTTCTAAATGTTTCTGCAATGATGTTAATGACCAATATATGTCACTGTAATATGCATTAATTGTGATTAATTGATCAGATATATAGTATTTTTAAACATTCATTAAATAATAATCATTCACAAGTTAGCCCTCTTACTTTTTAACTTGTTTTAGGCTTCTGTGTATGCCATATTTGGCTGTAACACTGAAAACATAATTTACAAGTTTCAAATAAGCAATCACATGATGAGATTTTCGTATTTTTTTTTATTACTAAAGCCGACTTATTTGATTTGTATTTAAACGAAAATGTTTATTTTTAATTCTTTTAAAGTGTTTAATCTATCTGTCAAAAGAGATTGTCCTACAATTCATCCTTCAAATGAGTGATGTGTATGACAATTATCTAATGTTGTACTTGCACGTGTTACAGATGTATATGGTTATGATTGGTAGTTTTCAACTTAATATGGAGTCTTAACCCGTTCCCTCATATGACATTTCTGCAGCAGACGACTTTGAACATATTTTAGTATAACATCAAAAATCTCTATAATTAGATGGATAACCTATGACAAAAAGTGGAAAACATTGTGTCAAAAGGAGAAATTGCACGTTTGCTGCAGAGGCGCCAGAAAGCGTCTATATGAGGGAAAGGGTTAAACTCTTATCTACAAAGAAACTATTGTTATATAACTGAAATACTGTTGACAGTGAAGTAAAACAAAACCGTCACAAATAAATCCTCGTTATTGTAACACACAGTCTTGTATTGTGGTCATATTAGACATATAATTTTGCATGCAAGTGTTGGCTACGAGACATGCCTTTCATACTTATTGACCGATGTCTGTCAATATTCTGACATGCAATATATAGACAAACACGTAGAGTGGAGAAGTGAAACATCTCTTTCAAACATACAACACATCTGCAGCAGACGACTTTGAACACATCTTAAAAAAATAATATGAGCATTAATTGCCTTTTTTAGCTCTACTTGCCAAAGGCCAGAAGAGCAAAAAGTATGCAATGGTGATGTGTCTGTCGTCTGTGCATCTGTAAACAATTTCTTGTGAACGCGTTTAAGTTTTAAGTTTTGATTGTAACTCAATCAAACTTATAGAGTAGTTAGATATTTATGAAAGCTCTGTTCCTTTTGCAAACCAGCGAGATCCGCCAATGCAAGACTGGATTATGGCCCTTGAAATTGTCAAAATTGCTATAATAGAGCATGTGAACACAATAGATGCTCCATTTACTCTCTGATTTTCACCAAACTTAGATAGTAAAAATTGATGAGGAGTCGGTTCCATTCAAAACCAGCCTGATGTGCCCTTGCATGACTGGATTATGGCCCTTGAAATTGTCAAAATTGCTATTAAACAGTTTGTAAACACAATATAGCCTCCATTTACTACCCAACCTTCATCAAACTAAGATAGAAGTTAAATATTGATAAAAGCTTGGTTCCTTTCGAAAACCAGTCAGATCTGCCAATGCATGACTGGATTATGGCCCTTGAAATTGTCAAAATTGCTATAATACACCTTGTGAACACAATAGACCTTCCATTCACTATCTTATCTTCACTAAACTTAGGTGGTAGTAAAATATTGATGAGAGCTCGGTTCCTTACAAAAAAACCTCCAGATCTGCCCAAGCATGACTGCAGTTTGGCCCTTGAAATTGTCCAAATTGCTATAATACAGCTTGTGAACACAATGGACCTTCCATTTCTTATCTGACCTTCACCAAACTTAGATAGTTACGTTAAATATTGATAAGAGCTTAGTTCTTCTCCAGAACCAGCCAGATCTGCCAATGCTTGACTAGATTATGACCCTTGACATTGTCAAAATTGCTATAATACAGATTGTGAACACAATATAGCCTCCATTTACTGTCTGACTTCTCCAAACTAAGATAGTAGTTTTAAAAATGTTGATGAGAGCTTGGTTCCTTTCAAAGACCAGCCAGATCCACCCATGAATTGATTATGGATCTTGAAATTGTCAAAATTGCTATAATACAGCTTGTGAACACAATAGAGCCTCCATTCACTATCTGATCTTTACCACTTAGATGGTTGTTAAATATTGATGACAGCTGGGTTCCTTTCGTGTTGCCAATACATACATGCTCTGGATTGAAAATGACCAAAGATCCATGCCAGTAGAGCCTTATGCGCCTCTTGTTTTCAAAAGTTAACTGAATGCTTTCCGTTCGAGTAGGAATTGCTACTACCCTTTCATATGTCCTGAGAAATAATGACACAAACAGCAAACCTGCAGCAGACAACATTGAAATCATATTGGCAAAAAGATGGCAGAATATTGAAAATAGTTGAAAACCTTCTGGCAAATGGAGAAATTGCTCGTTTTGAGCAATTTCTTCCTTTACCACAATGTTTTCAAAAGTTATCTGTTGCAGAGGCATTAGAAAGCGTCTATAATTATGTGGGTAAGGTTTAAGTAATTCAGTATACAAGTTATAATCCCCTGCATATAAATATTGACAAATCTGACAATTTTCCCTCACAATGAGTAAACGCATAATGTCAGAGTCTGCGAAGGCCAATCGACCACTGGTACAAAATCAACGGGAAAAAGTTTTATGAGACTGTCTGGACATTTGTTTTTATCTGACGAGTAATTGTCAGTCTGTAAACAACATCATTAGTGGTCTTACAAGACGTAAGGGTGAAAATAACATTGTCTTTGTCTGGCCTCAGATATGCAATATTATTATAGTAGAAAATATTGTACAAAAAAAATTTAATGGATGCAACTTTTTAAACAAAGAATTGGGACACTGTAGACTGAGATCAACCTGCACACACAATCTACATTAATTTACCATAGTTTTTTAGCTCACCAGAGCAGGAAGTGCTCAAGATGAGTTATTGTGATCACCTTTTGTTTGTTGTCTGTCGTCAACATTTTGCTTGTTAACACTCTAGAGGCAACATTTTGCATCCAATCATCATGAAAGTTTATCTCCATCAAATCTGTTGCGCACAAGACCCCAGTCAAGGTCACTCTTAGAGGTCATTAAGGTCAAAATGAGTACTGTTTGATAGGAATGTACCTTTTCCGGCTCACATCATCAGATTGTTCACCATAACAAGGTGGCATTTCACGCACAAAACCCAGACCTGTATTTCAAATATCAAGGTCACACTGAGAGGTCAAAGGTCAAAATGAGTACTGTTTGATATGACTACCTTGTCCGGCTCACATCTCAAACATGCATCATAGGATTCCCAAGTTACTGGGCACACATGTTCACCATCATGAGATGACATGTGGCACACAAGACACAGGCCTGTTCCATAAAGGTCAAGGTCACACTTAGAGGTCAAAGGTCGAAATGAGAAACAATGCATCATATAACTCCAAAGTTACTGGGCACACATGTTCACCATTATGAGGTGACATGTGGCGCACAAAACACAGGCCTGGTACTTCAAAGGTCAAGGTCACACTTAGAGTTCAAAGGTCAAAATGAGTACTGTTTGATACCTTGTTCAGCTCACATATCAACCATGCATCATACGATTCCCAAGTTACTGGGCACACATGTCTACCATGATGAGGTGACATGTGGCACACAAGACACAGGCCTGCATGTACCTCAAAGGTCAAGTTCAAAGGTCTTGCAATGCGACATTAACTTGTTCTCAGTTTTTATTTCTGGATCATCATTGATTTGTATTTGAGCATTGCCATGCTGATACAGACCTTCAAAGCTTGTTGAAATAGAAATGATTCTGATCTGAAATGCAGAGGCATTAGGTTAAGTAATCATCATGAGCAATTTCACCTTTGGCCATAAAAATGTTTTTAAAAGTCGTCTGCTGCTATTGCATCAAAATGCGTCTGTAGGTGGGAAATGGTTAATGGCTTATTCTTTATTTCCGTGCACCTAATCTTTCCAATTCTTTCATTGATTCTTACATTATTTAGTGTTCTGTATTTATTACGCTTGACAGTAACACAAAATGTATGAGACGCAATTAAGTTTGTTATATATGGTCCAGACAATTGAAGTTCTCCTTAATTGGTAAGCTGTCGGAAACTGTGTCTTATCTCCTATCTGTAGTGGTAAATGTGTTAACCCTTTCCGTCATATACAGACACTTTTTGACGCCTCTGCAGCAGATGGTAAAACAAGCAATTTCTCCTTTTTCCTCAATGTTCATTTTTAGTCATCGGTTATCCATTCAATTATAAAGATTTTCCAATTTTTTACATAATATGTTAGAAGTTGTCTGCTGCAGAAT
>JAUELF010258935.1:0-11455 GCA_031471495.1 Clinocardium nuttallii
AACGCCGACCTGGAATATCTAGCTCGGCCAGCGTTGTTCGATATTATATAGGAAATCGAACGCCGACCTGGAATATCTAGCTCGGCCAGCGTTGTTCGATATTATATAGGAAATCGAACGCCGACCTGGAATATCCAGCTGACTTGGCCATCGGTGTTCGATTTTATATAGGAAACTGATAGCCGACATGGACTGTCCAGCTCGGTCATCTTCGTTCGATATTATATAGCAAACCGAACGCCTACCTGGAATTTCTAGCTCGGCCATAGTCGTTCGATCTTATATACCAAACCGAACGCCAACCTGGATTATCCAGCTCTCCCGTCATTGTTCGCCATCGGTGTTGGACTTTATATAGCACTGTGCGTTGACCTGAAATATCTAGCTCGGCCATAGTCGTTCGGTCTAATATAGCAAACAGAACGCCGACCTGGATTATCTAGCTCTGCCATCGGTGTTTGATTTAATATAGAAAACCGAACGCCGATCTGGAATATCTGGATCTGACATCGGTGTTCTAATTTATATAGCAAACCGAACGCCGGTCTTAAATATTTAACTAAGCCATCGGTGTTCGATTTTATATAGAACTGTACGCCGACCAGGATTATCGAGCTGGGGCCATCGTCATTCGATCTTATATAGCAAACCGAACGCCGACCAGGAATATCTTAAACCGTTTTAAAACAAGAGACCAACTACGGAGAACGTTCGTACCTTTGTTAGCAATGGTACACAATACTATAAGCTAGCTTATATTTGGCTGCAATACTAACAAAGGATTTATACAGAATTACACTTGGTAGCAATTATACCGACTGTTAACAGCTAATCTTGAATAGTTATGGTAGCAAAGGGTGGGTGCAGGATTACCATTGACAGAAATTATACCGAATGTTAAGTACCAGCTTATATCGAATAGCAATGGTAGCAAAGAATGTGTGCAGGATTACCATTGACAGAAATTATACCGAAGGTTATTGTCAGCTTATCTCGGATAGCAATGGTAGCAAAAGGTAGATGTAGGATTACCATTGACAGAAATTATACCGAAGGTTAAAAACCAGCTTATCTCGGATAGCAATGGTAGCAAATGGTGATTGCAGGATTACCTTTGACAGAAAGTCTACCTTATTTTCATTGCCAGCTTACTTTGGGTTGCAATTGTAACACAGGGAAGGTGCAAGATGACATTGGTCAGCAATTGTATCAAAAGTAAGAATTCAAAACTGATTTTTTCAACAATGACAATAAAAGCTGGCTGAAAAACTAAACTGACCCAAGGTTTGATGTTAATTTGTCTTGGCGAGTACCACAGTTGACCAGCACGTGTACCAAGGTTTGATGTTAATTTGTCTTGGCGAGTACCACAGTTTTAGTTTATGCTTACCTTGACACACTAGTTGGTGCAGTATCCTATTGCTATCCCTACTATAACGACTGTCAAGGAAATCTACATACAGTGTGTAAAATGTATAAGCTTTGCATCCCTTTTACAAGCCGCAATTAAACGGGTATTCACTTGTTTCAATGTACAGGTCTGTCCTGATTGATATAGTCGCTATATAAGTCGTGTCACGTGAAAACCAACATTATGGACCCTGCGTAATGTATCGACCCAGACCAGCATGCGCCTATCCGGGCCGACACATTCCGTCTCAGGGCAATAGAGGTATAGACTAATGATTCTTGAAACAGAAAATCCACATGAGGCGAAAAGTGTCTGTCCGGGTTAGCATGCGCGGCATGATTAGGCTCATCTGGGTCGATACGTTACGCAGAGGCCACACTTTGGTTTTCTCGTGGGACGGCTCATTTATTATGTTAATCCTTCAAACTAATAAAGTGAATCCGATGTACCCATGGCATTGCCGTTGTATTTACTTGAACAAGTCTATCCTCAATGATATAGTCGCTTTATTATATTAATCCTATACAATAAAGAGAATCCAAATCTGGACACTGTCATACAATTCAATATAAATATTGCTTAAACCTATTTAGCGCTCAACCTGTTTGATAGGATTATTAAAAGGTTCCGTCTTTTAAATTAGATTTGTGAATTAGATAATTCTTTGCACCTTTTATGAGATAATTGCGCCACGGGACATTCGGATTCATGTCTGCACATGTCCTGCAGTCTAATCAGAATATTTCCTTTTCTGAACATATTCCTAATGCAAAACGTCTAGGCAAAATTGTGAAGACTCTCTATAAAGAAAAGTAAGAAATATTGAATAGAGTTGAAAACATTGTGCCAAATGGAGATATTGCTTATCATGAGCAATATCTCCATTTTCCCTCAATGTTTTAAAAAGGCGTCTGTTACAGAATCACTAAAACGAGTCTGCATGTGGGAAAGGGTTAACATTAGCGAAGCATACATATGAAACATCTCTTTAAATGAAAGTATTATCGTTGAAAAGATGAAAAATATTGTTGCAATCCGCAAAGTCTCGTCAAGATATATATTTACTCAAATATCGTTTATATGATTAAGTTTACATCGTCTGCTAGTACGTGTAGATTATGTAAAGACAAAGCAGACATACAAGCTGATCTGAACACTACACTTTTCAGTGGACGGGCTCATTTGATCTGAACACTACACTTTTCGGTGGACGGGCTCATTTGATCTGAACACTACACTTTTCGGTGGACGGGCTCATTTGATCTGAACATGGATAGAAGGTTAAATAATTTCCCACATATATGCGCTTTCTGACGCCTCTACAGCATACGACTGTTGAAATAGCTGTGGCAAAAGGAGAAATTGCTTATTACGCGCAATTTCTTATTAAACCATTATGTTTTCAACTGGGTATTTTTATTAGTAGAATTTGTATTAATAGAAATTGTCCATACGTTTCACTAACTGTTTTCATTTCATCTGCTGTTGTATGTGGAAAAGGGTTAAATCATTCCGAATGTTGACTATTATTGACTTCTTGCGGGTGTTAATACAAGGTGAGCCGGTAGATCAACGTGAAATGGACAATTTTAAGTGCATGTATTGACTGAGTATTTCGAGTTAATCCCCTCTCGTCCCTTTTCTACTGGTGTTAATGAATACTGATTTTATTGGTGATAACTAAACTTTAACACCTTTCCCACATACCATTAATCTGCAATATGCAATAGACGACTTTGAAAACGTCTAGGCAAAAGCACAGAAAAATCCTTTAAATGAAAGAACAATAATTGAATAGAAATGAAAACATGGTGACATGTTTTCAAAAAGCCGTCTGCTGCAGAGGCGTCAACAAACGTCTATATGAGGGAAAGGGTTAAGTCGATCTTCTCTAACGACATATGAGAGCAGGGATTATGTCGGAAAAGAAGCAACTTCACAAGAAAAGATTGTGAATTGCGATCTCTGTCTGTGTACAGCTTACATAACGGCATTGTCCATATTCCATTTATATATAAAGTACCAGTGCACTTTAAAGAAAAAATAGAGGATGAAATTCCATCTCAAGTGTTTTAACTAATTCTCAGACACAAAAGACTGTAAATGCCTCTATAACAAACACTTTTCAAATTGTTTTGGGAAACGATAAAACTGCTCATGATTAGCAAGTTCTCCTTTTCTAACTATGTTTTCAACTCTGAATGAAATGCTACATTCAAATTTCCCGATGTTATTGTAGAAATTTAGATGTTTTCAAATCAGACGACCCTGAAATGTTATATCAGGTAAATGTTCCGAAGTCTTTGATGTTATTGTTATATTCTAAATAACACTACTGTGACATTTCACGAAGGAATGTCAAGCAGTTGAACCCTTAACCTTGTACGACAAATCTGCAGCAGACGACTTTGAACATATTTTGTAAAAACATAGAAAATCTCTTTAACTGAATGGATAACCTATGACAAAAAGTTGAAAACATTGTGGCAAAAGGAGAAATTGCATGTTTTGTGCAATTCCTTCTTTTGTCACTATGTTTTCTTAAAGCCGTCTGGTGCAGTCAGGCGTCTGAAAGCGTCTATATGAGGGATAGGGTTAAGAACTATTTTGAAAGCTGGATATAAGATTTTTTTTTAGAAATTCAAGATCTATTATGAAATTTTGTTTGTATAAGAAAAATTAAGATAGGAACATTCAAGCAATTTGATTTAAAACAGCTTTCACCATCATGCACAAAAGATATCCTATATATCAATAGAACACTGTCACATCTGGGTTCTTTCACTCTATGATGTCATATACCCAGCAATTGCAATGTCATAAATGATTGGTAGATTAAATTTCTGCCAGTCATAATTTTAATATACTCCTCCAAACCCCATGATATGGTGACAGGACTGGTCGCACGAAAATTGGTCGAGCTACGTATTAGGCTGAAAGCATCACACTAACTTTTCCCCGATACCGGTGGCTTTTTATATCTCTACAGGAGAAGACATTTGAATACACTGTTGGGAAAGGAGAAATTGTTCAAAGGTACCAGTTTCTTCTTTTACCACAATTTTAAATAATCTGTATCAAAATTTGTACATCCAAAACACGTACATATTAGACAAAAATATTGAAAAATATATATAAATGAAAGTCCAATTATCGAAAAGAGTTAAAATCACTGTGGCTAAGAGAGAAATTGCTCATCATGAGCAATTTCTCCTTTTGCCACAATGATTTCAAGTCGTCTGCAGGTGGAAAATGTTTATCCAACCCCTTCTCGCAAGCAGTGACTCATCTGTGTTTCGTAATAATAGGAAATTCATCTGTCATCAGCAAATTAAAGATATTGGTGACTGTTTTAATCACAGCATGGGATATGATTTACTAATATTAACCCTTTCTAGCTCACATACCAAAAATTACAGCAAATGCCTATGAAAAAAAGGTCTATCAAAATGTTTGATCATTGAATAGAGTTAAAAACATTGTGGCAGAAAGTGAAGTGTCTCAATAGTTCTGACAATATACAGAGGAACATGTGTTACAAGCCCACCAATGAGAAGCCACCAATCTAGTCTTTGATCACAGGTGGTCTTTAATATAGATGGAGGGTCATTGATGCATTTGGGAAAGGGTTCACTCACTGCATGGGATATGATTTACTTATATTAAGATTTTAAAAATATGGGAAGTGCCGTTTCCTCAGAATTATTAAACAAATTTCTCTGCAATAACTTTTCAGTATCTATAACTATAATTTATATATAATTTTTCTTTGTATATGATTTTTCAAAAAGGTAAAAAAAAACCTATATAGTTTACAAATATCTTCCAGTTCTATAACAGATTATTGATATTTTTCAGTGTCCAAAAACAAAATAGAAAAAGAGTGCATTACTATCTTTTGCGAAAACCAAAATTTAAGGCAAACATCTTCAAATGGCAGCAACCATTCCTATACAAACACAAATTATTTCGAAATTATGTTCGTCATAAATTTTCCCCTCTATAATAAAGTGAAGGGCCATAACTCAGATTTCATGGATAACCTATGACTTTAAGTGGAAAACATTGTGTCAAAAGGAAAAATTGCAAGTTTTGTGCAATTTCTTCCTTTGTCACTATGTTTTCAAAAAGCCGTCTCCTGTAGAGGCTTCAGAAAGCGTCTATATGAGGGAAAGGGTTAAAACTATAATTTTGTCAATTCAGGGGTTGTGAGTTTTGAATCCATGCTCGGCAAACAAACTTTTCACCGTTTGACAAAAGTCACTGTTACAAGCGTCATTCGTCTTCCACCTATCGATGGGCTACACCCTAAGTGAAAAAACAGCCAGTTGCTTGCAAAGTCCGTTGTGTGTAGTTACTTGTGTGGGAAAGCCAGGAAACACATGGGTAAGGTGAACTGGCTACTGTGATATGTCACTGAGAAATTGTTGGAAAACGGCGTTAAACCAAAATCAATCAATCATCACTCAATCAAGGGAGATCACTCTTATCCACTTCCCATTGTGCAGAGGCATTAGCAGAAGACAACTTTTGATCTTTTAATCAATGATTCATCATTGTATGTGGAAAAGGATCAATTTACCATGAAATACTTATATTGGAGATATGTAGCAGGTTTACCCCATTCCCTTATTCAACTTAATAATGTTTCCAGCATAAAAGAAACTTAGCTAACAAAGGGGAATATTTGCCATTAACCATTTCCCTCATACAGACGCTTTCTGACGCCTTTTTGAAAACAGTGACAAAAGAAGAAATTGCACAAAATGTGCAATTTCTCCTTTTGCCACAATGTTTTCCACTTTTAGACATAGGTTATCCTTTCAATTATGGAGCTTTTCTATGTTTTGACAAAATATGTTCACTCATCTGCTGCAGAATTGTTGTATGAGGGAAAGGGTTAAAAACAACTTTGGACTGGTCTGGGACAGCACTGATTGCAGGTGGCTGAGAGTTGGTCAATAATATACTTTTATTCATAGAGATGTCCCATAGAGATGTCCCATAGGGATGCCCCATAGAGATGTCCCATAGAGATGTCACATAGAGATGTCCCATAGAGATGTCCCATAGAGATGCCCCATAGAGATGTCCCATAGAGATGTCCCATAGAGATGCCCCATAGAGATGTCCCATAGAGATGTCCCATAGAGATGTCCCATTACTTTACCTCCATGTGTCAAAAGTTGTTGGCTGCAGATGTATATGTATGTGAGAAAAGTTTAGAGCAAGGACAATCAAATTTGCATATTCAGTATAGAGCTTGATATAGGTTTGTGAGAATGATAAATTCATACGAGTCAATGCAACATGACATATATTTGATATAGGTTTGTGAGAATGATAAATTCATGCAAGTCAATGCAACATGACATATATTTGATATAGGTTTGTGAGAATGATAAATTCATGTGAGTCAATGCAACATGACATTTATTTGATATAAGTTTGTGAGAATGATAAATTCATACTAGTCAATGCAACATGACATTTATTTTACATAACTTTGTGAGAATGATAAATTCATGTGAGTCAATGCAACATGACATTTATTTGACATAAGTTTGTGAGAATGATAAATTCATATGAGTCAATGAAACATGACATATGTTTGACATTTTATTATCGTTCCTTTAAAGCAAACGCTGATCAGCAATTTAGACTTAGTTTGCGTATTATCCTTTTCTTATAAACATTTCTAATTTTTTCTCCAAATATTCTATTTTGAATCTAGATTTTTTTTTATGTTCTTTTTTATTCCCAAAAGGAAAATGAATCCTGCTTTTTTTTTTAAACTTACAATTTGCTTAAATTGTGAATCCTTATATTTGGCGTTAAAATATTTTCAGATTTTACAGTCAGCTGTAAAGGTAGCAAACGACAATCAAAATTGAAAGTGCTCCTCATGTTTTTAATTCTGTATCAAAATTACATTACCATGCAAATTAGAACCTTTGTTTTTTCTTCATCTATTTTTTAAAGGTTTTAATCAACATGCAGACACACTTTTTAAACATTTGAGTAGAAATTTCTCCTCCTGCCTAAATGATTTAAACTTTATTCAACAATTAAGCTTTCATTTATAGAGACATTTATCCATATTTCTACTAAGACATTTTCAATTTCTTCTGCTGCAGTATTCTTTTGGTTAGGAGTATAAGATCACTGGTCCCTGAATAAGAATCCTAATAAATGAGAAAGTACTAAGAGACTGGCAGTTACATACCTATGGCCATGTTATAACCCTTTTCCAAAATTTAACTATAAACTGCAGCAGACATCTTATTATAAATGTTAAAAATGTCTCGGAATATCAGTTAACTTATTGGAAAGAGTTAAAAATGTCTCAGAATTAAAGTTAACTTATTGGATAGAGTTAAAAATGTCTCAGAATTAAAGTTAACTTATTGGATAGGGTTAAAAATGTCTCAGAATTAAAGTTAACTTATTGGATAGGGTTAAAAATGTCTCAGAATTAAAGTTAACTCATTGGATAGGGTTAAAAATGTTAACTTATTGGATAGAGTTAAAAACTTTGTGGCAAAGGAAGAAATGCTCATGATGAGCAATTTCTCCTTTTGCCAATATAATGTTTTAAAAAGGTGTCTGTCGCGGAGGCATCAGAAAGTGTCTGTATGTGGGAAATAGTTAACTTCAAATAGTTTTATTTTTTTGTAATTCTATCTATCACAATTTAAAACGTTATAAAACTAGGGTCATTAAACAGCCACTGATGGAAACCAGATTTCCCTTGTACCTTTAAATCACATACCCATAGTGAAAAAGTTCTAACCAAATCTTTTCAAAACATGTAGTTAACCCATTGTGGAAATAAGCAGCAATATTGTTAGGCGAAATTTAAATTAAGCTAATTTTAGAAATAAAAGATGAGAGGCCAATAGGTTTTTGATAAACATTCTCGGATTTCACATCAAATACGATGTTTGACTCATATAATTTACTGAAAAGAATGGCTCTATCAAAACCTTGGGGTAAAATAACTAAGCCTTAGGGTAAGCCTTAGGGTAAGAGAACTACGTAAGCCCTGGGGTCAGAGAACTAAGATTTAGAGTAAGAGAACTAAGATTTAGGGTAAGAGAACTAAGTAAGCGCTTGGGGTCAGAGAACTTTAAAGTCCTGGGATAAGAGAACTGTATTTCAACAAAATAAACTTCAGATATAACTAGAAATATCACTGAAGATGATAAATACACCCAAAACAGCACCTTGACCTACACCATAACTTAATAAGTAAAAGGGCCATAACTCTGTAAAATAACATACAATTGTAAGATCTTTATGATATGCACATCTCCTCTTGGTATAGAAGTTTCATGGAAAATTTGATTGAATTCCACCCAATGGTTTGTAAGAAATTGTCCGGACAAAAAATATGGATTCCGATTGACTGAAAGACTGACAAGCACAGTGACTCCTATATACCCCCCCCAAAAAATATAATGACTCTACTTTAAAACCTACATATATGGTAGTGAGTCTTAATTATCGTCAGTGCCCACAAACAGAAAGTTCAGAATTTTATAAAGAGAAAGAGAAAGAATAATAATTGAATAAAGTTGAAAACATTGTTACAAAAGGAAATGTTTTGTCTGCTGCAGCAATGCAGAAAGTGTCTGAAACGGGTTAATACTCTCTGACGATGTCATGTTGTCTTCAAAGTTTCCCTTTAAACTAAAACAAAACATATATATGCGAACACTCAATAATATATATATATATATATATTAGTTTTAGACCCCTAGTGGTCATCTTATGATAAAGTAAAACAAAACAATCTAGTCATTTAGTTACTACTTGGTATCAAATAAACATCCCGGACAACTATTTCCGATTCACAGATTCAGAAAATTCATCTCAGGAGGAAAAGCAGCTGCCATTGAGATTCTAGCTGTTGCCTTCACAACACATACTTGTAATTTAAAATATATATCAAGTCAATGAAACTGATGGGCCATGATGGGCCATGGTATTTAAGAACAACATTCTGTGCAATGTAATTCATTCAAACATCCTAAACATGAGGTACAGAGACAAGATAAGTTGTCTGTTTAATGGAAATGATCATTTCAGTCCTAAATATATACCTGTTTCATTGAACTAGATAAGTAATAACTTCAAAGGTAATCAAGACTTTATTTCCTTTTTTCAGGTACTTCCAAAACACTTAATTACATAATAGATGGAGTGTTACATGTGGAAAACGGTAAATCTGGACACCTCTGAAGCAGATGACTTTCCCAATCATTGTGGTAAAAGTAGAAAATGCTAATCATGAGCAATTTCACCTTTTGTCACTTTGTTTTCATTCTTTTCTATTATTAAACTTCCTGATATAGGGTTATTTCACAATATTGCCTAGATAATGGCTTCAGCTGATTTGTTGTTTACAGGAAATGGTTAATGCCTTCTGCATGGATGTTTGGCTACTGAAGGTGTTGAATATTAATTGATGTTTGGCTACTGAAGGTGTTGAATATTAATTGATGTTTGGCTACTGAAGATGTTGAATATTATTTGATGTTTGGCTACTGAAGGTGTTGAATAATAATTGATGTTTGGTTACTGAAGGTGTTGAATATTAATTGATGTTAAATACACTTGCCTTGTAGACCAAAGATACAGACTCGAACATAAATACACTTGCCCTGATATGGATGCCAGCATGCAATCTTTTATTTGTTTTTTTTTAGTCAGCGCTGGGATAAGAAGTTGTGTTTTACTCATTTATGTAATCTGACAAATCAAGCATGCCTGGATGGTAGGAAAAACAAACAGGAGAATACTTTGATACAATTAGGAAAACATTTTCCCTCCAATTATCCTGTAAGATTAGGGGATCTGTCAAAGCAATAATAGTTGAGCCATACCACAAGAAAACAAACCTGTCAAAATTGGAAATTGACGATGAAACAGATTGGATGGCACACTTGTAATATTAACATTATGGCCATGTCTAATTACCCATTAGATTGATTATTGTTTCAGAGACTAAACGAGGGAACAGGTCAGACCAAGATTAGATTGCATGTATATATATCATCCTGATCTTACCTTGTCACATATTCTCAAAGGTTGGTTTTTTGAAGGTGCTGGCTCCATTGATGATGCAGAGCCAAGCTATAAGCCATCCAAGCCTCTCCTATCAGTAGAAAGTACCAAGCAACCTTTCAATAAGCAATGTTTCCAACTTTACCAGATGCAAACCGCCATATGACCTCTGGAGTAGCGTAACATTTTACATGAGATGTTTTCCTGTGAAATCTTTTTTCTCCAGACTTCTGTTTGGATACACTGATTTACCCTGAACATTTCATTAGAAAGAGTGCCCCCCTTAACTTGCTTAAAAGGCCATGTCAGATATCTCTAATGTTTTACATGCATGTACTAGTTATTTTGTTTTGTTAACATTACAAAGCTATCATTTCTTGTATTGAAACAATACATATGCTATTCTTAAATGTTGAATCACTTAGGGTTGGTTTCATCAATAAAGAATATCATTGCCAGAATAAGTCCATTGAACCTTTTCCAACATACAAGAAAACGTCAGCATAAGAAAATCTCTATGGAAGTAGGATTATTAAATAGAATTGAAAACATTCAAAAGCCATCTGCTGTGGAGACATCTGTTAACTCATCTAGTTCTGAAGAGATAGTTTAATGAAATCTTAAGAATTAGGGTAAGCATTATCTCAATAAATTATGAATCATTTGCCAACTAAGCTGACATGCATAATTTATTTAAATTTAATTATTCATGATCCCTGGGTAAACAAACAAGTACTAGGCTAGAAAATGTGCCTTACCCAAGGACAGTCCACCATGTCCGTAGTGACACGACTGGACACCCAGTTTCGTACTCCCCGACGCTAAACACTCGATCACAGCGGATTCCTAATACACATTCTGATACATTTTCATCAGACTATTCTTAAAGAGTGTGGCGATATAAATAAACAAGAGAGCCATGATGACAATATAAATAAACAAGAGAGCCATGATGACAATATAAATAAACAAGAG
>JAUELF010258946.1:0-11454 GCA_031471495.1 Clinocardium nuttallii
AAACACAGCCGATATAAGTATATAATTCTTTCAAAGGTCGTGATGCATTTGAGAAGTAAGAGCAAGTGTTGGGGTACTATTTTCAGAGCGTAGATATTTGACCAAAGATCAAAACGATCGCAGGCTCAGAATACGGTAACTTTATTTTGCTTGCAAGATGCAAGCAAATAAAAATATTGTGCTCTTCAGTAGTGTGCATCTTGTGCTTTGTTTACATTGAAACGTTATTAAGAAGAATATAATTCAGCAAAATGTGGATGCCTTGACTTTTGTGTTAAACAATTTTACTACATATACGATCTTTCGTGTAATGTTTTATAACGGAGGTATGACATAATTTCATGCATATCATTTGTTTATCTTGTTTTCCTAGTTTAACCTTATTTACTTTACATCGATTGCGAAACAAGCTTTCAGCTTATATTAATCACGCTCGATGTCTACTTCCTGGAGACATAACCAGTACTCGCGCAGTTTGTGTGGAAATATCCTCTAAGCAGAACCCGCTCATCACGGGACTCGAACCCGGAACATTTAGTACGAGAGGCCGACGACCTACCTCTGCACAACTGTCTCCCACAGTATGTTCTCTTGAATTACAAGTTTTCAGTAATTTTTATAATTTGTCTTATAACAAACTTTCTCCCATAAGTAAAGGTTTATTTATCATTTTAATGAATGTTTACACATTGCTTAACATCAATAAATTTATAATGAGTCTGTGAATATAATATAGTTTGTATTATCCTTGAAATCATCGTGTAGAGACTGTTCGATTTTAACAGTATTTATTTGAAGAGGTTTTGATTGCCATTGATCCGTTACTTATCTCAACTTACGTGCCCGCATGAATGTGTTTTAATCAATAAATGTCTTCCTGAACATTTATACAGAAAGTACTGGGATCTTTGTTGCAGAGCAACAGATTAATATTTTAGACGATTTCTTTTTATTTAAATCGGTATTTTTATCTAGATTTACACCAACTTTCACATAAGTATTTTCTAACATTTGGTTAAGTAGGTCGAAAGTGGCATCAAACATGAGCACAATATCTGCAACTCATATGTGAACGGTTACTTAATTGTGTCTCTTTGTAATATACATGAGACCCGTCTAGCCTACACACTTTATATTCAGTACAAAGTTTACATTTCATTCGCATTTTTCATCAATAATATCTTCGATAATCAACGATCCGAATGCTGATTTCCACGAATGGAGGAGTTTTCTGGTACTTGACTACGACGATGCTTTGCCTGTTTATCGGCTGCATTGACACCTTTTGTGACAACTTCATTAAGCAAGAGAGTAATACATTCTTTCGCTGTTTCTGATTTCGGAAAGATATTAGCAACCGATTGCGTCTGAGATTCAAGTGGTTTGCGTACTTGTCCTTTTTTATTTGACGTCATTACCGGACGTTTCACAAGAGCGTTTCATACCTGACACCTTTCAGGCGGACTACTCGGACTCTAACGTCCATCTTGGTTATCCGGTGCGCATGTAAATATTACCTTAATCATGTGTAACGGGTACGTAGGACTATTGACTATGAACTAAAAACGATGTATTTTTCGTCATAAATATTACCATATTAATTATGCAAATGACTTTTTCTTTATCGAATATATAGTATGCATAGTAAAGGATATGTCGTTCTTATTTAATGTAAATCATAACTGCCATCCTAGTACGTACCTGATTCTGGAAATTCTCCTGAAATAGGCCATCTGCTCTTGTCTTGTACATGTATAACAGCCACGTCGATCCCAGAGACATCATGTCCTCCTTGTTTGTATCTAGCTAAAAAAACAGAACCAAACGGTTCAGACAGCAATGTGAATCTATTAGGGTTCGGTTGAAAAACATCTACTTTCGTATCACCAAATTTCATCGACGGCCAGTCACGCCCTGTTTTGCCATCGTTAGGAACGCCATACAGAACGTGCGCAGCTGTCAGACAGTAAATGTTGCCATCTTGTTCCAGAAATGGACCAAGAGTACCGTTGAGGTTTGTTTTACCTGCAATTTCGCATCCAATCTTAAGATGTGTATGTCTGTCCGTAGCATTTGAGAGGAACTCGAATCCCCCTTCTCTTATATCTGTAGGTATTCCATCCAAATCGGTCGGCAAATGCTCCTCCGTTAAGGGAATAAACCCTTTAACTCTAACATAAAAGACTACACACATAGTCTCTTCTTGGTTTTCATTTTCATAATTCCTTGATTTAAAATGACTTGCTGAAATCATTTGTAAATTGCTATGTTTTTCCATCAGTGGCTTGGAATGTATTTCCAGACATTTGCTCAGCGTATTTGCTTCCTCTAACGTAAACTTTAAATGATTCTTGACTTCTTTATCAACTGTGTCTTTTCCTTCTGAATTGTATTGTCCAATAACTCGGACTAATACTTTAAATCTCAAATCATCATAATTCAATTCCTTTTCATGCTGTCTCAAGTAGAGTATGAAAGTGACACCACTCTCATCCGTGGGTTCATATGCTGGTTCTACTTTGACAATATAATCATACTGATTTTTTATCCAGCGACTCACATCACGGCAAATTCCAGTAAAGACACCCGATTCTCTACCAAAAAGATCACATGCACGTCTTATTTGGTCCGAACTTGGCAATTTCCCTGATTTCATTAGTTCTTTCATCGTATTAGAGTCCTGTTTATCTAGCGCATCATTCCATTGCTTAATGTCTTCATCACGATGCCATTTTCTCTTACTTGGTATTTGTTCTTCTGAAAAAGAACTTAATTGAATTGTAAAATTATAAAAAAAAATGAGATATTATTGAAAATACTGGAAATCATTATTTCAATGCAGTATAAAGTACTTTAAGGTAATTGTATTGTATTGGCAAATGAATATTTATTTACAAACTGTTATCTTGCTACTTTTTTTTTTATTCCCTTGAATGAAAAGTGTTTTACTGCGGTAGGATATAATTATGAGAAAGGTTATTCTCTTAACGTTTGCCATAAGAACTTATTCCCAGTCTATTGAACATTGTTTCAAATCTGTTCCGTTAGAAATGTTGAAACAGAGATTCGTGTTGTTTTGTACATGACTGGGGAATATTCGATTAGTTTACCATGCTTGTGTATAGAGTCGGAGTCACTTGCGGAGCTGGAATCATCACCCGATGGCCCATCACCTCCAGCACCACCTAAAACGATTATCAATTTGTAATTGTAGTTATATAAAGACAGCAATGCTTACTGATTACTATTGTCAATGTCCTGTTTACAGACGTGCTGGTTTCATGCGTCTTCTTATAACGCAACTTCTCGTGAACCATATGACCTTTTTAGCCAGAATTCATACAATTGTTTGTGCTGTTACAAGGATGCTCAATAAGTCACATTCAAAAGCACGATAAAAAAATATTTAATTTGAATAGGAATCAGTGTTTTGCCCATATGTTGTTTTTTACAAAGTATTAACATTTTATAATGTATATACCTTGTCAACGGAATTCATATAACAAACATATCAGTTCAGTTAACAACCGAGACCCTTCAGCTCAGTTGGAAGCGACACGATGCAGGGGTGGTGAGTTCTAAAGCCATCCTGGCCAATATTATTTCCAAACCCAAACAATTGACAAAAATCATTTATTTAACACCTAACAGTATTTGTGGAAAAGCAGCCAAGTGATTGGAAAGTCTGTTGTATTGATTACTGGGGTGGGAAATCCATGAAACACATTATAAGGTAAACTGAAAAAATGTTTAAAATGGCGTAAAACCCAAATAAATAAATAAAGCAATCAACCAGTTAACAATTAGTTGTTTAAGACTATTAAGATATAAACACATTAACTGACAAACCAATACCGGCATCTGACACACCTGCTATATGTAAAGGGATATGAACCAATTAAGAAGATTATAATGTATTTTACAATAAAACAATATATTACAGTACCTGCTGACTTGTACATCTTACTTTTTCTACCGTTTCGTTCCGTCTTAAACTCATTTGAACTATTTTGGGGGTGATTTTTGGAAGCTCGACGACTGTTCTTGTCATTATTATATCTATGCCAGGGGCATTTACATCCTTTCACTTTGCAATTAAAGTCTTCCATAGGCTGATTATCAGTAGTTTCACTATTATCCTGTGATGTTTTTTGTCCCTAAATGAAAATTATATAAAGGTATCATCGTGTAAAATACAAAATACATACTTACAGGAGATCAAGTAAATCCGGGCGTATTTAAACTCACTTAAATTGTTTTTGTAAAAGTAATATACATTTATACCCTTTTCCCCTTGGTCATGGAACCATAATAAGTAAGAAAGAATGTGTTCATAACAAAACCCTAACAATGTGTCTTTAAATCAAAGATAGCGTTAATTCACACTGGCTGGCTAAAAATATTGTTCTAACGAGTTCATGAATTCTTTATGACAAACGTCTATTATTTTTTGTCAAATACATGCTTAGTTTTAGGATACTTTATCAGCCATATGTCCGTCTGTACGTATGTATGTCCGTAACGCTTTGACTGGTTACAAGATATTTTAAGTCCTATTTTTTAGGCTGAAAAAGGCTTTTTGGAAACGAAACCGTTCGCATGGAGTACTGGTGCAAGATAGTTATATAAATAGCTTGTCATTTGTTATGTAATCGAAAAAGTGCTTATTATAGTATTGAATCCAATAATGACACATTGTTTACGTTTTCCAGTTTAATAGCGTGACAGTTAGTATAAACTGATATGCCATTCGGGAACAGGCTGTCGAATTTTCCGATGAGGTATTTTTTGGCCGGTCGGTAAGCTGCCAGTTAGTTTAACAAGGTATCGATGGAACTGATGGATGCTAACCGAAGTATAGCAAGGACAGATAATTTTGCTATAATATACAATATGTAGCAAAGGGTAATTATTGACAAATAGCTACCAGAGATAGTGAAGCTTCCCATTAAGTATTATTGAATTCCGACTTATGGTGGCTGAGAAATTGCCCGGACACAAATGGTCCTATGTAATACTTTATAGAAATTCAAAGGGCAATATTTCCGTGAAAAGGCATTCCGTCGGAACATGGTGATACATGTAATATACACATCTCCTCTTGTTAGTGAAGCTCTCCATTTACTATCCTTGCTATTCGATATGTCATACCCCATACATACATGCGTATTTTAAAACGGATGTTTATCTGAAAAGGCGTCTACACGTCTATCTGTCTATGGTTTTCTATCTCTATGCGTGTCTATCATCATGTATGTCGATCATCGTGTGTCTCTATCATTGCTAATGTTTATCTCAATCACTATGTATGTGTAACTGCATCTATCCATTTGTCTCTAAATATATGCCTCTCTGAAAGCATGCCCATTTGAGCCTATGTCTGTCTGTATTCACGTCTTTATGTGTACATGTATGTCCGTCTATATGTTGGTGTAAATGTCAATCTGCCAGTCTGTGTGTGTGTGTACGTAAATGCTGGGTAACGGGGAACTTCGTAAGAATACATTCTCACGTACTGGGGAACAACCGGAAAACGGGGATTTTTTTTAATTCCTGTTCAAATCTGAGCAATTCCCCATTTCGTCGGGAAAAAAATCCTGCACAAATATGCACATCGTTTGCAGTTATCATTTCGTGTGTATATTATTTATTTGGGTTCCCCGTTTATGCGGTAATTTTCTTACGGTATATGTTTCTGATTTGTTCTTTTTTTAAAAATTATCCTGCATTAGCGCCGATGTATATCAGCTTTCACATCCGCATGGAGTTTGTTCTGGATATACACCGTGATCAGACTGCATTCTGCAGGTAACTCAATTCACTTAATTTGTTTGTTTACCCTCAAACTCGAAAACGATCAGTGGGAGATATTTTTTGCGCTATGAATTTAACAGTAAAATCAAATCACAATAGAGCGGAATCAGGATCCATCGATATATTTAAGTAATGAAAGATAAGACATGACTGTTCCTCATTTCTCAGTGTGCATGACTGTTCCCCGTTTCGCAGTGTATGGTCTGGTTCCCCTGTACGTTGGTAAAATATTGTTGTGTCTAATTTTAAAAGCAATAAGATACTCGCTGACTCCGTGCCATTTCTTTAGTTAGAGACAAAAACTGATCCTCATTTAAAATGAACAATAAATAAGATGTTCCCCGATGGGTAGGTTTTTTACACAGTTCCCCAATTAGTAGGTTCTACAAGAATGTGTGTGTATGCGTGTGTGTGTAAATAGTATTTTCTTTTGCTTTGACTCTCTGTATCATAACCGTAAACTACTTTACATAGCTTATTTAAAATAACCATTTCGCTTTTCTAAACTGTTTTATGGTATCAATTTTAAAATTCTATGTTAACCCCTTCCCTGCAATATACGAACTATTTGGTATCTGCTGTAAATGACATTTAAACGCTTTTGAGAATTAAGATATTGCAACCTTTTAATCTTGAAGTTATAAACAGACCTCATACACAATAAAAATGTAAATTGCTTTCTTCCTATATTTTATTGGAATAATATTGCTTTAATGACGCTTTATCTAAAATTAAAGCATGTGTGTTATTCCATCACTATTTCGAATTGTCGAAAATTACACTAATACCAAGCAATACTTCTCATCTAAACCTATGTTACGACTCGTCAAAAGAAACATCTCACGAACACAATTCTCATGAGTATTGACAACATAGGTTTATGATGTCAAATAATGATCTTAGAACATGTAGAGCGCTTCTTTTTTAAGGTTCTGCACTCAGTTCATTCAAAATCCAATGTTTTCAAAGACGCGTAATATGAAGCATAAATGATTCACAATTTGGTTTTCGAGATGGCCGTTCCAAGCATGGTTTTTTGGCATTATCACTATATAGCACACACAAATGTATCAACATTACAATAACCATAACACTATCAAGAAAATACATTACTCCCCTGTTAGTTTGTGTCTTTTTCATACTTGTAGACTTAAACATATTGATTTTCATTGTATTTTGGAAAATGTGTTGCTTTTTATCATGTTTCTTTCTGTCCGTTGCTTTTTGTCCTGTTACAATTGATCTTGTTTCTTATTATCCTACCATCGAATAAGATATATAACTATTTCGTTAACGATTTGATTCAGTTAAATATTAAATTCGGTAAACAAGTGACAGCTGAATGGAAACATTGCTATTCTGTTGGTTTATCGTTTTGAGGGGATTTTTTATTTTTTTAACATCAAATTGAAATTCAAATATATCTGTTGAAAGAGTGTGTAATGTCAGTTGAAAACATGCAATATATACGTAAACAATAGCTTATACTTATACTTGAAAACTCACCGGAAGGGTACCAGTATTCAGATAAACCTAAAATCGGATACCGATTTTTTATTCGAAACGTCGAATATTCGAATACATTGGAATAATTAAAACGAATATTCGAATATCGCTTTTAGTATTCGTTCCCATCCCTAACATATATAGTAATGATAAAGTATTCCAAAACTATGATTAGTGATCCTACACTCTGTGTGTTATAACGTTCATCACAGACTTACATATAAACGAAGGCGAAAGGGGCTGTCCAGTATTACAGTGTGTGCTTTCTAAAACATTATTACCAACTAATCCGTTCCACGAGAAAACCAATTTTTATAGTATCTGTGTAATGTATCGATTCAAATCAGCCCACACATAGTGGGGTATATGTATAGAGTAATGATTCCTCAAACAGTAGATCTACTGTAGGCGAAGAGTGTCTGTCCGGGTAAACCTGCGCGGCATGCTTAAGTTTATCCTGGTCCACAATGTTGGTTTTCTCGCGGGACGGCTCAATTTTGTCAAATGCTTTTTTCTGAGTCGGTTTAAGATGTTAGCAGGCTTGACTTCTCTGAACCCAATTAAATAAGGGCATGGTTATTCTTAGTAAAAATATCAAATTAATGTTTGAAACATAATCTACATGCTCTTTAAAAGTTTAGAATTTGAATTACATTTGTTTATGCTAGGCACGGAGCAGACTGAAATAATAATATACATCATGCGCTCAGAGCAGGAAAGGCATTTATATGTAAGTACATGTATATAGTGCACAGCAGGCACACGTATGTGACAATCCTTGCACAGGAAGAACAAAAAAAATGAAGAAGTTTCCAACATCAAGCACTTGACCGAAACGAAATGAAAAACGCTCGATAAGGACGGATGAAACGCATGCCCACATCGTGACATATATACTCATGCAACTATATAAACATTACTATGATATAAGAATATACAAACAAACGCAAACACATATTTCTACAGATCATCGTTGTATTAATGTATGGCTTTAAAATATACATGAATCATGAGAATTTTGTTGATATCCCTTTTTATACCAAGCTTAAACAAAACATTTGATAACAGAAAGGAAATAATTGGGGTCTTCTAATCGTGATTTCAGCTGTTACCAAGTGTGTCCTTTATCTCTTCACGTTCATGTGGGGTTCTTTAAAGAGTAACATAGCGTTCATAACGAAGGGTCCATAATAATGGTTGTCTCGTGAAACGGCTCAATTACATTAATAAGAAGGACAAGAACATGCCTCACAGGTTAAAACTTTTCGCTTCCTGTGTATGTTCTGTTTCAGAAAACATAACTCTATACCTATATCCCCCTTAGTCGGAATGTGTCGCCCCGAGTTAGCATGCGCAGGCTGATCGGGTTTGGTGCATTACGCAGCGTTCATACTGTTGGTTTCTTTCGTGGAACGGCTCAATTATGAATAGCAAACATAAGCAATGGCAATACTTAAATAAAAGCTTTTCACGATTTGAAATATTGTAATAGAAATAGGATACACTTTCCTGTTCTACAAGTAATAGACGCATATGTTGTACTGATCGTTTCCCAATAGTGTAGCAAAATCAGACCGACAGACACTCATACATGCCGACAGACATACAGAGACAATCTGTCGGCAATTTTACCCTTTTCCCCATACAACAAAACTGCAGCAGATGACTTTGAAAATATGTACTTACAAAATGAAATGTTCTTAAATTGTAGGTATAATTACTAAAGAAAAGTTGAAAATAATTTGAAATTGCTCGTTTCTTATTTTGTCACGATGTTTTCAGAAGTCTTCTTCTTCTGTAGATGCGTCACAGTGCGTCTATAGGTAAGAAATGGTTAAATGGCAGTATTTTGGTCTGATTTCAATGAAGTTATATATTTACTTTCTGAAAGTGAAATTGGTTTACAACAGGGTTTCGATATACTGAAAGAGTATTGCGATAGATGGAAACTTCAAGTTAATGTTAATAAAACTAAGGTACACATTTTCAAAAAGGGTAGACTGAGAAAAAATATGAAAAAAAATATGACTTTCACATATAAAGCGGAGTGTCTAAACATAGTTAATAACTTCAAGTATCTTGGAGTTATCTTTAGGGTATTATTATTATCTTTATTTCCTCCATATTTGAAGATTGTACAATACAAACAGAACACAAATATACTATAACAAAAACATACAGATACAAGAGAAGAAGGTGAAAGATAGAGAGAGAACGAGAGAGGGATTGAGAGAGTGAGAGAACCACTGATGCATAACTTATTTTATATGTACAAGGAAAAGAAGCAGACAACTAATCTTAGCCAAAGCGTCACCGGACCGCCAACGCCCTCCAATGAACAGAACCAGGCGGGAACTCCATCCATGGAATATGACGAGAGCTTGACGATCCGGGTCGAACGACGAAGGCTCTCATATCCGCTAATAGTATATTTTATATATTATACATTGACCAAACATGATAAAGAAATCTATATGAAAGTTTAACAAAAGCATCATATCTTTCACCTAGCAAAATGTATAATTGATTGACAGGCATGCCAAGTAAACTGTTCACATAATCAACTCTATTCAATGCAGTTAAAGTCCTAAAAATATTAATACCAAAGTGTTTCATAACAAATGTATCAAATTCCATTCGTGCTCTTCGCACAACATCACAATCTACTACAACATGTAGTGTGAAATTAGTTTCCAGGTTGTTTGTATTACATCTCGGACAATCGGGCTTGACATATATAATCTTTAAAAATTACTTTATCTAGTTTATCATAAATATATTTATTAAACACATCAAATCTGCAGCAGATGACAAGGTAAGTATATCGAAAACCTCTTTTAATGAAAGCATAGTTATATAACTATTGAAAAAAGTTAAAAACAATTTTGACCAAAAAGAGCAATTTCTCTTTTTGCACACATGTTTTAGAAAGTTTTCTGTTGCTTGTGTATTAAAATGTGTCTGTATGTGGGAAAGGGATAATAAAAAAAGCCCTTACATGTTAGCCACTTTGTCTCTGAGTATATCTATGAAATTCTGTAATCCCTCACTGGTAACACACGATATACAGCACACAGAAAGTCTTCCATTATGTTGAGAATGTATCGTCCTTCCCCTAGTTACGTTACTATCTATATTGCCCTTGTAATGCTGTGAATGAGATGTCATATCCTTGTCTAAATGCTGTGAACTTCTTATACTCCGCTCCTTGTCTACTCTATTTAAAGAAGCATCTCCACTAAATCCAACATTCATGTATTCTGTTTCATGCTCTAATCTCCCATCAGAAGAAACAGAGGGGTCTCCAAAGTCACAACTCTTATTATACATAGTTGGATTATCAGTCTCATTGGTGTGTTTAGAAACAGACTGAACTAAGTCCTTTGGAAGTAAATCAATTTTGTTCAGTACAATAATAGTATTATGAAATTCTATGGTAATATAGTCTGTCTCATCATCACTGTTGCGTACACTGATATATCCACTATCTTTATCACAAGTTGTTCCTTTCGTTACACCAACACTTGTTTCAATCTCTTCTCTAGAACCCTTAATAAGGGTATCATTGACAAATTTCTGGTCATCTTTAATGAATCTTTTGAGAAAAGTCAATATTTGTTTCCTTAGTTCCATACTGTTTGGTTTAAAACTGTGTCCATCTGCTTGAATATGCCTTATATCGTCGAACATGAAAACTCTAATGTCGGATTTCTTAGCCCTGAAATAGTAAACGGAATTTCTCATCAAGGAATTGTTCCATCAAATTAAACCTCTTCAAAAATAAAACAAATCTGCAGCAGATGACTTAGATCATGTCTAGGCCAAATAAGGAAAGGTATAATCTCCATAAATTACGGAGAAATCGCTTTTCATAAGATATTTCTCCTTTTGTCATAATGTTTTCAACAGTCTACTGCTGCAGATGTATCAAGATTGAAGGAGTAAACAAAAGATCAGTCACATGCCTTATAACCCTTTCCCTCACATGCCTTATAACCCTTTCCCTCACATGCCTTATAACCCTTTCCCTCACATGCCTTATAACCCTTTCCCTCATATGCCTTATAACCCTTTCCCTCACATGCCTTATAACCCTTTCCCTCACATGCCTTATAACCCTTTCCCTCATATGCC
>JAUELF010258957.1:0-20674 GCA_031471495.1 Clinocardium nuttallii
CTGAGGACCAATGTAGATCAAGATCGAGACTGAGGACCAATGTAGATCAAGATCGAGACTGAGGACCAATGTAGATCCAGATCGAGACTGAGGATCATTGTAGATCAAGATCGAGACTGAGGATCAATGTAGATCAATATCGAGACTGAGGACCAACCAATGTAGATCAAGATCGAGACTGAGGACCATTGTAGATCCAGATCGAGACTGAGGACCAATGTAGATCCAGATCAGCCAGCGCATCTGCATAGGCAGTTCTAGATTCTGCACTTTTTCCGCGATTTGAATATTTTTTGTGCAGACATACGGCATGTGAAATTACGCTAACGTTAGCTTACCCAGTGCACCGCTCCAACATACAGAACGTACAAAGTCACCTTAAACGGTGCGTTCGCATTAACCCTCCATAGGTCTGTTATATAGCCATGTGTGTGCCAATTAACAACCAGACTCATCATGTGACAGCAACAAAAAGCAATCGTATGCCTTTATAATAATCGATTGAAAAATCCACAGGAGGCGAAGAGTGTATATCTGGGTAAGTCTGCGTGGCATGCTTAGGCTGATCAGGATCGTAACGCACAATTATGGTTTTCTCGCGAGACGACTGGTATGTTTGCGACCAAATCCCGATCAGTATGTGCAGGTGCGAAGGTTGACCTTAATATTTGCTTATTGTAACCCTCAGAAGGTCGATTGTCGTGTGAAGGGGCTCTAATATACTTAAGTTCCTGTATCTTGTCCCCTACAATATACATGTAGTCCTTTCTCTATATACCTAACCGTATATGCAAGGCAGAGCAGCAACTACAATGTAGTCCTTTCTTTATCAACCTAACCGTATATGCAAGGCAGAGCAGCAACTACAATGTAGTCCTTTCTTTATCCACCTAACCGTATATGCAAGACAGAGCAACAACTACAATGTAGTCCTTTCTTTATCCACCTAACCATATATGCAAGACAGAGCAACAACTACAATGTAGTCCTTTCTTTATCCACCTAGCCGTATATGCAAGGCAGAGCAACAACTACAATATAGTCATTTCTGTATCCACCTAACCGTATATGCAAGACGGGGTACGGACAATACCCCGGTGGGACAAAAACCATGTGGGACAAAACCCCGCAAGACAGAGCAACAACTACAGCGGTTGTCGAAACTTATGGTATGACGCGACGGGAGAACAAATTAAAGTCCGCCCGGTACTCGGACAAAAAGAAATACGATAAAAAGCAACGGGCAAAAAGTAACATTTGAGCCGTCTTGCGAGAAAACCAACATTGTGGACTCTGCGTCAAGTGTCGACCCTGACCAGCCTAAGAATGCCGCGCAGACTTACCCAGGTGGACACGTTTCGCCTCCTGTGGATTTTCTGTTTCAGGAAACATTACACTTTACCTATATCCTCCTGAGACGGAATGTGTCGACCCGGATCAGTCTGCGCGGACTGCGCTGGCTGATCTGGGTCGATATATTTCGCAGTTGTCATAACGTTGGTTTTCTCGCAGGACGCTCATTTTATGCCTGGGTAACAGAATAGTAGGCAACAGTTCTAATGTTTTTATATTTATTTCAGGTTAATTCATTTTTTCTTTGATTTAATACATTTGCAAAGTATGGTAGACCGACCAATTGTGTGTCTTTTCAACATATTGATTTTCATTGTATTTAAAACAAAATGTGTTCCTTTTTGTATCCTGTTTCTTGTAGTCCGTTGCTTTTTCCTATTTCTTTTAAACATGTTCTTTCTATCCTAAAACGAAGACCTCCATTGTCTATGAAAATATACATATGTATATACAGATATTACTCGAAATTAAATTACAACCACTTATCGCACTAAGGCAAGTTTTAATCTTGATAAAACGGCAGAAAGAAAAAAAGCGGAGATTTGAAATCTAAAAGATCTTACTATTAATTAAAAGTCGGTGCATTATCCCATCATCTTGACGTTCAAAGAGAACAGCCGAATTCAAAAGGAAGATCTGAAAACGTTCGTGTTTGACAAGATGACATGGTACTTTACCGGATTCAACCTTTTCCCACATACAGCAAATCTGAAGCAGACGACTGGAAAATGTATTTGAAAAAATATAAAAGAACTATAATTGAATAAAGTTAAAAACGTTGTCGCAAAAGGAGACATTTTTATTATTGCCACAATTTTTTCCAAAAGACGTCTGCTGCATAAGCGTCGGAAAACGTCTGTGTGTATACTCAAATAGAGCAGAAGAATATCTCATGACTGATAACGTCTGTGTGTGGATAAGTGTTTATACTCAAATAGAGCAGAAGAATATCCCATGACTGATAAACCAGTGACTTAGTTTTATACATGTACGTATATATATATGTAACGTTTGAATGGTGTTTAATGCCACCTTCTACAATAGTTCACGCGTGTTACTATGTCCTGGTTAAATTACTGCTGGTCAATCAAATACAATTAAAGGCTTTTACAAACAATGCAGATTCGTTTCGAACTTTCTCTTCCGAAATCTGAATTGTTTGCCATTTAGACTATACATTTGAGCCGTCTCGCTAGAAAACCAACATTGTGGACTCTGCGTAAAGTATCGACCAGGATCAACCTAAGCATGCCACGGAATCATTACTCTACAATTTAAAAGTCATTTTTTTGCATTACCCGAGCAGGAATCGAACCACCCTGGTTACCCGACCCCAGATCAATGATGTGTTAAACTCTTTTCAATAATTATATTTATTTTAGTTTAAACTTATTTATTTTACATCGATTGCAAAACAAGCTTCCAGCTTATATATATCACGCCTGATAGCTGCGTCCTCGAGACTTAACCAGTACTCGCGTCGTTTGTGTGCACAATCCCAAAGTCAGAAATTGTTCAATACGGAGAACTTGAACCCGGGTCCATTGGAACGAGAAACCGACGCTCTACTACAATTATAATCATACTTTCATATTTAGAGATATTCCTAGTCGTTTGACAAGTTTGCTGCAGATTTATATGGGAAAGGTTAAACGGTCCTAGTATATGTACATGTATTTTAATCAACATTTGAGCCGTCCAAACCAACACTGTGGACTCTGCGTAAAGTATCGACCAGAATCAGTCTGAGCCAAAATGTTGGTTTTCTCGCGGGCGGCTAATTTAGTATTACTACCGATATGATTAATTATCATAAAGTTGCAATAATTTAACCCTTACCCGCATACATACACGTTATGAAGCCTCTGCAGCAGACGACGTTTTGGTGTGGCATAAGAAGATATTGCTCATAATGATCAATTCCTCCTTTGGCTCAAATGTTTTCAATCAACTCTAATAAATAACTAATCTTTCATTCAACACATACATGTTTTACTATTTATTTGCCTATATGTTTTCAAAGTCGTCCGCTGCCGAATTGTCCTGGGTTTAAAGCAACATTCCCCTACGATATAGACCAAGATCAGACTAAACATACTTGCATTTTAATCTTAGTATACAGGGATGGATTTATCATCATTACTTTGTTAACAGAAATAACTTCACGAGCATGCAAGGGCGTGATATAATCAAGGTTTGTTATATCAGTTTGTGAAATCAAGCAGGACAGGGGTTTCAAACTTGAGATTTACATTTGATCTATCGGATCATCTAAACGATCGTAAATTCATTTCGAATTTTTCAAATCAATTTCATTCTTTTATCATTCGTTGCAATCGCCGACTGCATTTACCTTTTCCTACACACATATACATCTGCAGCAGACGACTTTACAACTAGGTTTTGTTTCTTTCTTTAACCCTTTCTGACGCCTCTGCAGCAGACGACTTTACGAAAAGGTTGTGACAAAAGAAGAAATTGCCCAAAACAAGCAATTTCTCCTTTTTGCCACATGTTTTCAACTCTTTTCAGCAAGTACAATTCGTTGTTGTTGAGATATTCCATACTTCTGTCTACGTATTTTCAAAGTCATCTGCTGCGTATGTGTTGTTTGTGGGAAAAGGTAGAGTTAATACAGTATAACTTAATATAATTGAAAACATTCTGCGTAATGTATCAACCCGGATCAGCCTAAGCATGCCGCAAAATGTTTTGATATTAAATGAGATGTTTCCTCGGTCATTAATGAAAGAGTTTAATGTCAAGATTACAAACTTACCGTGCCCTTATCTAGTCATCTGATCTGGGAAAACAATCGTGATTGACAGGTCGCTACAAAGTAGCATCGCACCGAAAGTGTGAAGTCGTATGTTCAAGTCGGAGATTGTCCAAGATAAAATAGAGAAGAATATGTATCTTGCCCGCAGACGATCAGTAAAACAGACGAATTTTTTTCCGGCACGAATCAGACTATTATTTTCTGATTGTTAGACTTTCCTTAACCTTTTCCTCATATAGACGCTTTCTGATGCCCCTGCAGCAGACCGTTTTTTGAAAACATAGTGACAAAAATAGAAATTGCAAAATACGTGAACTTTCTCCTTTTGCCACAACGTTTTCCACTTTTCGACATAGGTTATCCATTCAATTAAAGAGATTTGCCATGGTTTGACACAATATGTTCAAAGTCGTCTGCTGAAGAATTGTCGTATGAGGGAAATGGTTAACACTAGAGACCAATGCATTGCAAATTCCAAGTTCCAAATGCTTTTAACCCCTTTCCCATCGACAGTCGCATGTTTACGCCTCTGCAGCCCCGACATCCTTTGTTAACATTGTGGCCAAATGAGAATAATTGATCATGATAACAATTTCATCTTTTGTGACAATGGTCTTTTTCAAATTTGCCCGCAACATATTTCTTGAAAGTTCCTTTTTTTCACTTTTCATGTCCCTACAGAAAAAACATAGTTTCATAAATGTATGAGAAATTGCTTAGTATAAGCAAAACCTCATCTATTAATGTTATATTAAATTAATAACCCCTCCCCTGCTGTATTCCGTCATGGTATTAGTCATAAAAAACCCAGCCCACTACTGAATAAGAAAAATATTTCTAAATTCATTAAAAAAAAAATGGTGGTTTTAAATCCTCATTTTTGACATTTCTTTTTTATTACATACAAACTAACAAATTTAACTAAGAAAACAATTCTCGAAAAACAGTTTTTTTAAATATATGAATTTGCTTAAGGCAGATAGAAACAATAATAAACATGTATAGATGAACGATGACAAGATAACACAATGTCTGACATCATTTAAGATTATTCTAACAAGATCAAAGATTTAACTTTAACAGAATCACGCCCCGATCCGTACAGATTTTCACATGTTTGACGTTTTTCGGTTGATACCATAAGTTCCACACGGAAAAGGCGCCAAATTTAGAATCGTCTCTAGCGGGTTTTGGACATTTAACTTAGAGATCAGAATCAATCTAAATTTCCCCTATCGGGCTAAACATTTGTAAATATTTTTAGCATATCATTTTTTTTTAAATAACGTTTTATTTAATGAAACAAGAAAATAAAAAACATGTACTTAATCATTGTATCATTAAACAAAACAAAAACATTGCAAAGACTAAATCATTGTAACATAAAACAAGAAAATAAGTATACACGCTTTTATATTTTAAACATTGTAGCAATTATTAATACAAAAACAATTAAAATCATGTTGTATATGCTAAAGTAAAATCCTCAAATCGTATTAAAACACTAGAGGGAAATTGTTAATGTCTCCTTTTTTGTTCATGTAACATTTTTCTCCAGAATACATTAAAGTCATGACATGAGCTCCCCGACAACCAAACGTTAATCATTTTTGACAAGTTTGGAACCAGATCAGCCAGAGCTTTATTTTATTGCCAATTACTCTTAAAAGACTTCAATGAAAATCAGTAAAGAAGATTCCACTTGGATCCGTAATATTTTCACAGGCAATTTTCAAATAATACCTTAGGTTGGTTGGCATACACTGCTCAATTAATTAAAACAATTTCATTCGTATTTGTGTTAATACGCAGTATTGTAGTTATGTTTATGTTATTAACTAGAATTTATTAGGGTATAATAAAGAATGTATATTTAAAGTCAGTAATCATAAATCATACCAAGACGGTTACTGGATTTCTCCATCCATAAATATCGCGCAATGATAACCGATCAATTACGGATTATCAGAAAATTGCATGGGTATTTACAGAAGTAGTAAACATTATAATTTAATATAAGAAAATTGCCATCAACATCAACTGGTCTGTATAGTATATTGAAGTAAATGGTAATAACCATGAAAGACAGATCAGTATTGAGTAATAAATTAATGATTTGGCCAAATGTCGCAAAATAATTCATTTAAAATATATACATACAAAGACAAAAATAGTCCTTTATCTAAGTGTAATCATAATCGTATTTTATAAATGTGTGTAATTAAGTGGCACGCCGTTTCTGTAGCACGTATATACATGCAAGTTGTTGTTTCTGTGCCATGAGTTTGTCGTATAAAATTCCTGTTTAGTTCTGTTCATACACAATCGGTTCTAGCACAGTTTCACGCAATAGCAGCAGACGACGTTTGAAAACATTGTGGCCAAAAATTGAAATTGCTCCTCATCTTTGGACACAATGTTTCAACTTTATTTAACGATTAAGCTATCTTTCATGGCGATTTCTCAGGTTTTTGTCACTATTATTTCAAAGCCGTCTGCTGCAGACTTTTCGTATGTGGGAATAATGTGGAAAAAAATGATATACTGCTTATGACAAATATTTTCCTGTTATAATTCTAATTCAAATGTCTGTTTAAAAGATATCCAGAAGATAAATTATGAGAGAACAATACCGAGTTTTGTTTATGTTCATATATTAGTGCTCATAAGCTTCATACATATCGTAAAAATGATATATAATTATAACGTTGGCACTACACCGGCTAAGACTATACATGTGCTTTTGTTTGTCATAAAGGCATTATTCTAGAATATGTCCAAGCTTGGTCCAACTCCACCAACCTTACTTAGCGCAAAAACAGAAAATCCACAGGAGGCGAAAAGTGTCCATCCGGGTAAGCCTGTGCGGCATGCTTAGACTGATCAGGGTCGACACTTTACGCAGAGACCACCATGTTGGTTTTCTCGCGAGCCGGCTCAATTACATTCATTTTAAACACTAAGACAATGATCGGAACTATTTTACAAATACTTAAATTAATAATTCCTTATATAAAAAGTGAGTCTTTGCATTTGTTGCAAATAATTCATATATTCCAATATTCCATTATGAAACTTTCATGTCAAGTTATATATATTTTATGAAAAGGACTTTTCAGCAGGACTGTCTGCTACACTGCAGCTGTATGTGGGGATATAATAGTTTGGGATAGGAGTTTCTGTTGCAGCTTCTGTTCTTATTTATAAGACGAAGCAAAATAACATGGAACCAAAAGGAGTTTTTTGACACATATCATGTGAATATATTCTTGGAAACATGCTTCCATGATATACATGTCTAAAGCGGACGTGCCAATATGTCACCAAAAAGGATTAACTAACAGAAACCAGGGGAGGGGGTCGTCACAATACAGCACCATCCGTATACACAAGTACGCTACAAAAATGGATGTCAAAAAGGTTAACCAATCAGGAGCGTCCTTTTGTTTATCTATCTTATCTTGTCAAATCACGCCACTTCGCCTGTACCCGAATCATGAATATTAATGAGATAGCTATTGTCGGTATTTCTAGGCCCCGCCTACTATTATCTAGAAGAACGAGAAGGGTAATAAAACCCGGATATTTCCACAATTCGTCAGTGTTGACAAATTAGTTCACTAATATAAACTGTTTTATGGTTTTATATACTGCGATATCAAACGAAGCTATATTTCACAATATATAAAGATATTTATTAGTGGGACAATTATACATGTGCTTTTTGTGACGATATTTGTTTTTAAATCAACAGAAGTTAAATTTACAGCAACAATTGATTGTATTTGTGTTTTCTTGTAAATTTTATTAACTTTGTGACACGTGATACAATACTTTTCAATATGTGTGCTATGGTTATGTGTCCGGAGAATGCGCCGTCAGGCGCCGTATTCCAGAGATATCCGTCGCCGCCAGTCAACTATCCCGCCTTCAATGGGTTCGGATACGGGACCCCTGGTACACAACACCCACAGGACTACCAACAGTTCTCGACAGTTTCAGACCCGACGGTTCACCAAGCCTGGTATAATGCTATGTACGGGGCTCGAACAGACGACTGGGGCTATGGTGCACCCACAGCTACTTCAGCCCTGACTTCCACTCCAACAGCAATGGGTACATACAGCTATCGTCCGGCAAATGCAGGTTTAGACTACAGCCAGAATCCCGGCCCAATGGCACCCTCCGACTCCCCCGGGGATTCGAGCTCGGCCAGTTCAACCTCGGGATCTCCGACCAACAAACAGCTACGACCCCCGTATGACTGGATGAAGAAGGCGGCCTACCAGTCGGCACCAGTATCAGGTAGGATACAATTCTTTTCTTTATTATCATTTTTACCCTTTCCAAATATAACAAATATGCAGCAGAAAAAACTTACACTTGAAATATGCCCGCAGAAATATGGAAGCATTCTTAAAATTTCAAAAAAGAAATGAAAACATTCTGGCAAATAGATAAATGGCTTATCATGACTAATTTGTCAGAATGTTTCAAAATTCGTCTGCTTCAGAAGCGTGAGAATGCGTCTAGGTGGGGGAAAGGGATAAGAGATATTCATCTGTCTTTTGCAGACAGCTTTAACCCCTTCCCCATACTACAAACTTATGCAGCATTGAATAGGGTTCATAACAGTTAAAATGCACCTGCAAGTGGGAATGGGTAAACATTCGTGGTCTCGTATACTATACTCATCCTGCCTCAGATGCCTTCTGCATCAAGAATAAGGTATTAAGTATGCTGTTTTAAAACTATGTCATAGCATCTGAGTACAAACATCAGGAAGGTAAAAATGTGGGTATTTGAGGGAGTGCAAAACGTTTTTTGAAAATGTATGTTTTTAACAATTACTGCCTTTCCAACAACGTTTCAATAGTATATAAAATGTGTCCTGATTCAATTTAGGAAATTGATATTTAGAAATATTGTGTAAGAAATTTATTCCTTAGATCTTGTTTATATCTCTCTTATTTTATGCTTTATTGAAAACAGTGTGGAAAAATGAGAAGCTGTTTGTTTTGACCATTTTTCCATTTATTTAAAAAGCAAAAATGGGATTAAAAAGATGCCAAACAAAAAGGAGAAACATATTGAATTTCAGGGACGGCTGAAGGTCATTTTTAAAGTGTCTAGGTTTTAGAAATAATATTAACGCATAAACAGTACTGACGCTTTGTTTTCAAAGACTGTTATTTCCAAAATGTTTCACCTCTCGATTAAAAATGAATTGTTTTTCTTGGTAACATTTTCTAGAAATGGGACTCTGTTAAGATCAGGTTAACAGTTAACCCCTTTCTACTTTTTAAAATGGGCTTGTCAAACTTTTGCGCCTGGATGTGTCTATAGCAAACCAAGAATCGATTTTCAGTTCATCAACCTACAGTGTATAACCTGGGCAGACGGCGCAGAAACGCCAACAGGCCTGGTTCTATACTGGTGGTTAACGTTTAGCTTTTCCCACATACACGTTTTCTGCAGCAGACGATTTTTGAAAAACGTTGTGTGGCAATAGGAGAAATTGCCCATGATAAGAAATTTCTCCTTTCGCCACAATGTTTTCAACTGTAACTTTGTAGTGATGGTATATATTTTACCTAGAAAATGTCTTAGTCGTCTGTTGCAAATTTGTCGTATGTTGGAAAGAGTTAACACAATCGATTCCATTTGTGGAAGGGCTAAAATACAAAAGGCAACACAAATATAACACTTCTTGTATCTCCAACAAATGGAAAGCCAGGTCGTCGTCAGACCTACGCAGTCGTGTGTTCTCTTTGATGAAATTAATAAAACCGAGCGATAAAAATCCCCATGAGCTTTCGTCTTGATATGGGCAAACATAGGTCGAGTTTGAAATGGAAATATCAAATGTAGAAATGCAACGGGTTCGATAAAATAAATCAGAGAAATGAGCAATTATACCTTCTCGTACAGTTAACCCTTTCCCACGGATTTTGATAACATTTATCCAGACAATATTTAAAAATATTCAAATGGAGAAATTGATTTCCCATTTACGTTTTAGTTACACAATGTTTTCATCTCTGATCATTTTCCTTGTTTCCATTTACAAAAATATTTTACATTTTTGCCTTCATGGCAGAGAAATTGGTATTGTATGTTGGAAAGGGTTTACTTTCTTTTTGATCTTGTGTGGGCCTCTGTTTTAACATCGGTACCGTGTAGGACCCGTCATAGGAAAACCGACCATAAAGTTTTTGTAACTGGCAACTATCAAGATCAGACCACCTTCTCGGGATAATCTTATGTTGATTTCTGGGGTGTTGTCATCTAAAGCATGTAAAGCATTAAATCATGTATGTAATTTAATTGTAATCCTGCAATGGTCTGTATTCGTGTGTCGTGGGGCTCTTATATAAGTTTGAATTTCTTTTCCACCAAAAATGACATTCTGCAATAGCCTATCTATATATTGTTGAAAAGCAAAAGCATTATTTTATTTCACAAGCTTATTTAGACTGTCAGAATGATATTTCCATTTCTTAATTCGTCAAAATTAAAGAAACACGGATTACGAATGTCACTTTTAGTGGGTATTTTTTCTTGAAATTTCAAATAAAATACTGAGAAAAGAAGAAATTGATAGTTTTGAGTATCTACTCAGGTTTTCAACTAAACCCGCCTGCTTCAGAAAAAGGGTTACTCCAATCAGAACGGAAGAATATTAACAATTTTGCTATTTGTTTTGGTTTAAAACGGATAAGAAACAATTACCGAGGAAAAACAATTTGAAGTATATATGTTTAAGATGATGAACACATCAGAAAGGTTTTCACTGTTAGGCAATACTGCACAACTGGCGACATGAAATGGTCCGACTTTCAGGCTAAACTGACCATGTACTATGGTCAGGAAGTGAGGCCGACCCTACACGTTCAAGGGGGTTACGCAAGCTTAGGCATGGACTGTCAAGGATCAAAAGTTAATCAAACGCCACACACACGCTCAACAAAAACCGTAATTTATTTTCCTATCTACGTTTTCTAAAACCCAAAACTACAATAGACTATCTGGGGTCTTTAGTTTACTTATTACGTGTATTTAAATTCAACCCTTTTCTTGATAAAGACGTTATTTTACGCCATCGCAAAACACGGCTTTCGTTTACCTTGCAAGAAAAACAAGAGTTTTTGCAGAGATAATCAATATTTTCTATTCTTTCGATGTTTCCGCATATAAGAAATACACGTCCTATTAATTTGACATTTAATTCTGTAGAATATTTATGGACCCTAAAATGTCTCTAAAAAATGTCATACTAGGTAAATGGTTTTACGTTTCCCTTCGTGCTGGAATAAGATAACTCCTTTTCACATACAACACATCTTCTGCAAACAACGTTAACAAAAGATGTATGGAAATATTGAAAATCTCTACGAGTATTGGTGGGTTGAAATTACTGTGACAAAAAGAGGAAATGCTCATAATTGTCATAATATGTTCAACAGTCTTTTGGAGCAAATGTCTGCATGTGGAAAAATTATAATCCCTCAAGATACACGAATTAAAAAAAATATGAGTTTAATTTTCCTTCTTTACAGGTCATGTCACGAATATTTTTAAATTAAGCGTAATTTTTGTTTCATTTGGAGTTATGCCAACCACTTCCCCATTTTTAATAAACAAACGAAAGTCATTTGATACAAACAGTATGACCATTACTTTCTATTAAGCTATACACTTATAAAAAGGTTAAATGATGTTGGCAAATAATAATAGGTCGATATAGAAACAATACAAAACAAATGATAGCAGCAAATTGGAAAACATGTTAGTATAATTTTGGAATGTTGGGACTAGTTGGAAACGTAAAGGGGAAAACGGAATTGGTGGAAACGTAAAGGGGAAAACGGAATTTGATCGTAACATTCTACTTTGTTCTGAGAATTAGTAAAAATTCGTCTGTTGCAGAGAAAAGTGTTAACTGTTTCCAATATATAGACACATCTACAGCAGAAGACCTGTGACAAAAGGAGAATTTGATCAAAACGAGCAATTTCTCATTATGCCGCGTTGTTTTCAACTGTATTCAATTATATTTCAATCAAGTTTCTAGAGGTTTTCCATAGTTTTGCTCAGATGTTTTCCATGTTGTCTGCTGCAGATTTGTTGTATGTGGGAAATTGGTTAAGACACAGATGAAATAAGGCAAAACATAAGAATTCGCTTGTTCTACATGGGTTCTAGCATGTCAGAACGTCATTGATAAAAACATGACAAAAGTATGCCTACGCCGTGATAAGGGACAGTCACGAAAGTTAAACCAAATCGCCGTGAAATATCACCCCTATCATAAATAGATCTATCACCTTTTAAAGAATGACCGAAATTGGTCGAAATTGACCACATATGTTGACCGTCAAGATTGGGTTCGGAAAATAATTGAGATTTTTCTCTATTCGATATATCCATACTATAGAAAATTAGAAAGAAAACGTTGCGTAACGTAGGTATTCATTGATAGGGGTCGAACTAACACGGAGGTGAAAGGACGATTTCAATTTACCTTAATGGACAATAGGTTAATAGTTTAATGCCTTTAAATGCAATAGACACACGCCGGTGTTTAAAAACTTGTCAATCCCGCAGTTTAATTTCGTTTAGTAAATCTTGGCACGTCGATCCTCCGTTTGTTGAAAATGTCAATGGTTCTTTCTTTAAAAGTCTTTATGTTCTATATAATTACGGCCAAAGAATTTTAAAAACGACGTGGGAAAAACAACTATTTATAATTAAATTAAATTCAATTTCAATTCAAGTATTTCGGACTCCCGCACATATACAAGCAGTATATACATAACTTAGCATAATCAATAATAATATACGTGTATATAATTGAAATGCATCTTGCTTGTCCAAATTCTTTAATACTATGTTTCAAAAGGAAACTTTATTTGGCGATATGTGAAAATCAACCTTAAGGCATTTTGAAACATCCAGCTAAATCTAACATCGTTGCAGTCTAACTATGTTCTGCACTGTTCTTCGGGAAGTTATGGAAGTTTCACAACAGTTCAGATAAACAATAGAAATAGGGTTAAAGTAAATTGTTCCATTTTCAGGTACACATTATTGTAAATAAACCATCAAAACGTCAGTGAGCAACCGATATTCTATAGTTTGCTAATGAAATTCCTGGCCATAAGTCCTGCACGTGCGACCTGTATATTAATTAACATATGTAATAAAACATTCAGGAATAAGCAATCAAAACTAACCAAAGTTCTGCGCCGTTGTCTAGTCCTAATTCCGAAATCATGCATTATATATGAGTATCAAATTATATTCTAGATGAAAATAGGGATGAACTCGCAAATCGAGACCTTTTGCGGATATGTGTGTACTGGACATTTGATTGTGACCGATTCTTGCGTATTCCGATATGGCTGAAAAGGGGGTATAAGTGAAGAATTTATTGTTTTTTAATCAAGTTGAAAAGATGGTTGGAAAAGGAGAATAATTTTGCTAATATTGAACAAATCCTTATGTTTGCTGAAATGCACGAATGTCGAATGTCGTCTGTGTCATTGAAATATGCAATGCAATACAGGTGGTTCCCGTACTTAATGAGACCACCTGTACTAATTATGGAAGACTGGTTACACTAACGGAACCAGGGAGGGGGGTTTCCATGGGTAATATTAACAGTACTTTTCTGCCATGTGGTCCAGTAATTATGAATAAGTTAACATGGCGGTGCTTCAAAGCGGCACTTTGTCCTACAATATCATTATATTCTCATTACCAGCCTGTGTATTAATTCGAGGTAAATTCGGGTACCATACCGATCTGTGGACGGCGGGATTGATGTTTGCACTTGAGTCTGACTCGAGTTAGTACGGTTCTTACATCTTAATGATAATTAAAACCATCAACATTTGTTCATTTGAATACATTACCGTTCGGTCAACCCTTTCCTCCATATAGAAGCACCTGCATCAGACGAATTTGAAAACATCGTAGCAAAGGGATAAAATGCTCTAAATGATAAGTATTTTCAATCAAATTTAAATATGTGGAATCTTACATGGGTAAGCTTTAAAACAGACTACTCTTAACAGCATCAAATGATATATCGGTATATTGCTAAACAAATAATCTCTTAGAAATAAAGACTCAACAGATTTAATTTCAAATTTTATATCAAAAAATTCAGCAAAACTATATTAGATCTTTTTTCAAAATTCATTTCCACAATTATCACTTCTATCTTAAAATAACTACCATGTTAAAGCAATTTGGAATGTTCTGATTGCATTTTGATATCTCAATTTAGGCGTTTTACTCCAAATGAAGGCTTAATGCTATCTTAAAGGATATCTTAGGTAAAACCCTTCAAAGGTTCCTAACAGAAAATTAAATCAATCAACCCTTCTTATTAATAGCACAAACAGTTTAAATTTCAATGTAAGGTTTCAACCATCAGACTGCTGAAAACGAATTCGTGACGCTTGTGAAAGCAGTATATAACCAGGTTAGTCGGCGCATAGGAGGCGGGTCTGTCTCTCTTACTTTGGGCTACTCCTCTAAACATTTCTCTCTTAATATTATAAGGTTTTGCAATGGAAACTTTTAACTAAAATAATGAGTACGTCGATTTTAAATATTCAGTATTGAAAGGGTTAACAATCGCTTGTAAATATTATTTTTTAGCAGCGAGCGAAATTTCTGAAGATCTTTGAGATTTAAAGAAGAAAGTGTTATTGCATACTCTAAGTCTTGCTTATTCGGCAAAAAATCCCCTCTCCGTCCACCTTTTATCCCATGTTCGGTCATGCAAAATTCTTTCTGCTAGCTAGACGACTTAGTAACTAGTTAACTTGCTCGCTAGATTTAACCCTTTCCCTCATAAAGACGCTTTCTGAAAACATAGTAATAAAAGAAGAAATTGCTCAAAACGAGCAATTTCTCCCTTTGCCACAATGTTTTCCACTTTAAGTCACAGGTTATCCATTCAATTATAGAGATTTTCTATTTTTGACAAAATATGTTCAAAGTCGTCTGCTGCAGAATTGTCGTATGATTATACTCCAAATTACTATCTAGACAAATGAAAACATTTATAAAACCTTATTAGAATGTATATGTTAAATACTATCCGGGGTCAGCTTGGTCTTAAAAACGACCCTCTGTCACAAATTTACTTTTGGGGGAAATTTAACACGTATTTGTGTATAAATTGTGACGATGGTATATGTGATCTATTTAACGCTGTATCGAAATCAAGTTATCTCTTTTTATTGGTAGGCAATCGTCGAACATCGCTTTAATAGCAAATTAGGATCAATTCCGTATTTGAAATGTCGGCCATTTATTGACATAGCTTCGAAACGTAGCCTGGAAACGAAGCGGTTGCTAAGTTTATAGAATGATATTGCCTCGTTAGTTTGTATTTATTCACAACTTGCACACATAGATAAGGTTTTTGATATGCATATAAGCCATAAAGACACCCTTTTCAACAACATACATGTATTTTAAAATGCATAAGTACGACCAAGTTATTTTAAATTAACTGTTTCCCACTTATATCAACATCTGTACAGTACGTCTTTGAAAATTGAAATCATCTGAGTAAAAGAAAAAGCTAGAATTGAAGACCTTTTTGCCCATCATGGGGAATAATTCTTTTTGTCACATTTTTTTCAATTTTTTTCTGCATATCGGAAAGAGTTGAATTGATTTCTCAACTTAACTATAAAGTTGTTTTGTTTTTTAATGACAAATACATAAGACACGTTATTTTTCACCATTATTATTTAGCAACATAACACAAACATCCATATTTTTTTAATACGTTTGTTGATTTTTAAATGTCCGAGCTTAGCTTTGAGAAAGTGCATACGTGTTACGATTAGAATCGTCTCAATATCGCCTTATCAAAAACTATGTAACCAGAGTTCTTGATTTGTTTTACACTCCGCCAGTACCGTAACGGAACATCCGAATAATTAATTTCCGGTCGTGACGTAACGGCACGGTCTAAAAGTCAAGGAGTTCCGAGGTAGATGAAAGATGTAGAGAGACAATCCCCTAGGCCGGACTGACAACGCAGAAAAGAACCCTAAATAATAGAAGAATAGTTAATCATTGTTGCTTCAAAGAAAATTAACCTTTGATTCTAAAGACTTTTCGTGTATGTAAATAAACCAAGTCAGTGATTGACAGGGGGAGGGACTTGTGAAATTTTTACTTTCGCTTTGATATTTTTTCTTGTTCTTTTTCCCCTCTTCTTATCTGTTTCGATGTAAAACAAAACGTGGTTTTAGTTTTACCGTATTACGTTTCTGCAAACCATACAATAAGTACCTGACTGCATGTCTGTTTTCAATATGCGAAAGGGTGACACGGGTATATTACCGTAAATACTGACAACAGCTAGAAATACAGCCCCTCTTGTTACATCTGTATGTGATGACCACACATGTTTACCTGGTGCAACCTTTTGTGACACACAATTTCCAAATTGAAATAGGCTTCAGTAATTCTTTTAACAGCATTGTTTTTAAATCAAGAAAATCCCCCTTTCGTAACCAATTAGATCGAACCTAGTTTCTATTGACATAATAAAAGAAGAAGGAATATCTTGTACAATAATAACAGATACCTATGACGTAATACATTCCCGTAATTACCCGACAAAAGTCGGGCTCAATGCCGGGCCTATTTTCATTAGCACCTTCGTCACAATGACGTAATTACTGGAACGCTAGTCCTTTGAGGTCTGTAATAAGATGAGTTGACACGTTGGCGTAAAGACAGGGGAATTATCTCGTATGAAATGGCTCGTTGGTTTCGGTTGGATTAACACAGTTCTGTTCGGATTAATATATTGTTTCCCCTGTATTAAACGATTTCTTAATTCAAATACTTTCTCTTTCAACCAGTTCCCGCATACAACAAATCTGCATCATTCGACCCTGCCAGCATTATTGAGACAAATATAAAGAAATTTCTCAATTAAAGAATGCATAATTAATTTTAATTCATTACGTTGAGAGAAACGGAGACATTTCTTCTTTTGAAACATATTTTTTTATAAAAGTCGTCTGCTGCAAAATATAGGTCTGGTATAAATGGGCTTGCTGCAGATTCGCCAAAATACGCCTGCATATGGGAAAGGGTTAAACAATTACGAGAATATGTATTGATTTGTGTCCGAAAACAAACAAATATACTTTGATCTTCTTTGCTAACAACAATAAGATGCTTCACGTTCGGCATTCATGTAAAGTTAGACAGTTACTGTGTGTAATGGTTTACTTCCAATTCGTAATGCATGTTTAACACTTGGAGTGAGCAGTAATCTTAGACCGTACTCATAATGCACACATGAGCCGTCCCGCGAGAAAACAACATTATAGCATCTGCGTAATGTATCGACCAGATCAGCCTCCTGAAACAGAAAATCCACTAGAGGCGAACATTGTCTATCCGGGTAAGCCTGCGCGGCATGCTTAAGCTTATCCGGGTCCACACTTTACACCTAGTCTATAATGTTGGTTTTCTCGCGAGACGGCTCAAATGCGTTTATTACCAGCGGGTAGCAATAACTGTAGCATATGACTTTGATAACATTTGACAATAAAATGGCAAATATACAGATATGAATTGAACATGATTGAAACGAGTGTGGCTAAAAAGTCCCATTTTTTGAGTCGTCTGTTTTGAGTCGTCTGTTTTGATCGTCTGTTTTGAGTTGTCTGTTTTGAGTCGTCTGTTTTGAATATCGGTGGGACATATATTGAATGGAGTCGGTTTGTTTCTCTCACTGCTTTGTACCGAATAAAACGACGAAATGAGAGTTACGTGATAGACTTAATAAGATGTATGTTTCATTCTTCTCTTGACCACCCAAAAAGGACTATCGTACGTTCAATAGACGGTCAACCACGAAATTCCGCCGGAGCTTTGATCCGCCCATCCCCACCAAAACGGACAGTTAATGATCTCATTTGAATTTGAAATCTATTAACTCTCCCAAAACAGAAATTTGAAATTTAACTCTCGCTCTCTCGTTCTGCCAGTATGTCATTAAACGAACTTTGACGTGCTTATTAAGTTATTTGGTCATTAAGAAGAAAAAAAACATGGACAATGGTAATAACTTGACGTATAATTAACGAATAGGGTTTAAAAACATTGCAACAGGAGAAATCGCTCAGCATAAGCAATTTCACATTTTGCCACAATGTTTCAAAAGTCGTCCGCTGCAGATGCGCCAAAATGCGTTTTTGTTTTGTAAAGGGAGAACACAAGAATTTGCCGACTGTGAGGGTCTCAAACATTAATTATAATTATGATGGGAGTCTGGTGTATATGATAGTTGACATAATTCATTTAACGAATTTGACGGGTTTTGTGTTTTATTACACTTTAACTAGACTGGTTACCCCAATTGTAACCTTGATGATAATTGGCCAGTGAGGTTATAAAAAAGAAGTGTAATTATTATGGTTAAGTAATACTAACACAATTTGGGATTGTGGCGAATAATTTATGTGTGAAATAACCAAGAAAATAATTCTCAGATACGATAACGTTGTTTCATTGTTTACATGGTACGTTCACCGGTACCAGTGTCATAGCATGTTAGACATTTCATTCCTCGTACTTTGCTAATACCTAGACGATTTTTATTTTTTATAAAAAACAAAATAAATGTTCAAGGCAATAGTAAAATGCGTTTTTGTTTGTAACATGCTACGATACTGGTTCCTCTGGTTACGGTCATATTTCCCCCTCCAGTCCACCACACTGACATTGAACACTGCACATTCATATGATCCATGCCCGGCGATAAGGTTTCTTGTTAACAGAGAATAAAGTATATATGATGCCTGTCCATGGGTTAAAACGTGGCGTTTCTGAACAGTGTATATTCAGATTAGTCAGTACATCCACATAGTCTGGTCAAGATCTACAATATTCACCTATCATTTACACAAGCTTGGCTTAAGATTCTGTCAACTTGTGTTGACTCTGAATGTATATTGTTTTATGGCGCATCGACAGCTAAGGTCATTTAGCGCGCAATTAAATTTAATTATTCATGATCCCTGGGTAAACAAACCAGTACTAGGCTAGCAAATGTGCCTTGCCCAAGGGCACTCCACGATGACGGAATTGCCGCGACTGACAAAAGGCGATCACAATAACTCACCTTGAGCACTTTGTGCTCAGGTGAGCTAAAAATGCAATGCAAACATCAGTTCAATGCCGTACTTTAATTTTCATTTAAAACATGTTTAAAGTTTTTTTTAAAGATTTTTTATGAAACAAGTAAAACATATTTGATAATGACCATTGCAGATTGGCTACCATCAAGAATGCATGTGTGTTAAAATATAAATTAATGCAGTCTTTTCCGGCTACATTGATGTCTTGCATCTATAGTGTTTAAATGTTTTTACCTAGATGTATTGAAAGGCTTCTGCAGCAGATTTGTTGTAGGTGGGAAAGAGTTAAAAACTGTTTGGCAAACTGAGCAATTTCACTTTTTCAATTATGTTTTCAAAAGTAATCTGCTGCATCAGGAGTCGATTGTTTCAGGTAAAGAATTTTTAATGTCTGTAAATTCAATAAGGTTTTTTTTGCTTGACCTGAATTTTGTCAGAAGATTGAAAGAGGGCAAAAAACTGTTCTGTATCAAACATTTGGCAGTGAAAAGGTATTACAAAGTAAGCACATGGGTTTTGATGGATCTAGTTCTAGCATACATACATCTTTGAATCGGGGTACAAATTGCCAATTCTGTTAGGGAGATTAGCAGGATGTTTATGTGATCAATGCCTGACGGCTTCAGTAAACCATGGGGCCTGGGCGAAATCAAGAATTGATAGTGATTTTCACTTCTGATAACACTAGACGCAATGATAAATTTGCGTACAAGAGAAAGTGAAACAGTTGCATCTTCTAGAACGTACAATTTCTCCTTTTGACACAATGTTTTCCACTTTCAGTCATAGATTATCCATTCAATTAAAGAGATTTTCCTTTTTTTGTCAATATATGTTCAAAGTCATCTGCTGCAGAATTGTGACGTATGTGGGAGAAAGGCTTAACCCAAGTTGGTGGAATGCAAACTTATACAAGAGGCGATGTTTGTGAACATATGATTTAAGTTTCATAACAATTGTATAAGAAATAAAGTCACAAGATGCTAAGTTTCAAGAGGATGTCATTTCATCAGTTTCAGACAGACTTAAAATAGTCACTGTGACCAGCTAGACCTTTGACCTAGGTCGATGAAACGAAAACTCGTACAAGAGCCTTATTTTTTATATTATTAATTAGATGAGAAATAAAGTTGCTTGAGCAATGAGGATGTCTTTTACAGACCTAAAATAGTCAATGTGACTTTGACCTATGACATAATTATGTTGATGGAACTCAAACTTGTACAAGACGCAATGCTAGAGAACAAAATAGTTTCATAAACATTGGATAATTTGTTTGGAGTTTAACGCCGTTTTAACAGCTTTGGTCATATCACGGCGGTCAGTGCACCTACCCATGTTTTCC
>JAUELF010258958.1:0-11453 GCA_031471495.1 Clinocardium nuttallii
CACGAAAAGTAAGAGTCAATCTTTTAATAATCCTACCAGTACAATTAGCTATCTATAACATTATGAAAATATTATGGTCGCACATAAAGTTATTTATCAAACACAAGACAATATTTCCTGTGAATAATCCATGACGTGTTTCACTTCGTGGCCTGTGTGTTAAGCTTGTATTTGTTAATTTGTTATCTGAGTTGAAAGAAGAGCTAGAAGATACACAAAAACGCTGGATGAGCTTAGTGATCATTCTTCTGTAAGGAAAACCAGCGGAAGCGTTCAAAAGAAACTTGAAGAAATTGGGCGTATTTCTAAGGAACAAAACAAATTGCTCAATAGGCATATATATTACTATCTTTATATCTGTCAAAAGGCTATTCGATGGCGAGTCCTTAAAGGTTCATAGACAATAAATCTCGTTCAAAAGAAAGGGAATAACAATTGAGAAAAATCTTTGCTTTCATGATTACATGTGTTTTATATACCACTATTAGCATATATATAGTATCAATTACGTCAGTACAGTTTACATTTGGATATTCCTTGTTAATGTTTATATAGGCATAGCGTTGACAAGGACAGTATGGCAGCCAATATCACTCAGTTAGAAAACGATGTTGAAACATTGCGTGTAGAGAGAGATGGCCTATTGCAAAGATGAATATGAAATCAATGAAAAGATATTCATTGAGGATGCATTTAGTACAAACAAAGACATTATAGGGGAATACATTCGTCATTTATTAATGGTTGTGTTTGCAGAAGAATTGACTGCAGCTTGAAATTTAACCATAACAAATAGGCCGCCTAAATATATCATGGCAAGCCCCAAATGTAAAATTAAATAATCAAACATTTGTTATCAAAGACTTACCTTGTGATACAGTGGCAAGCCCCCGAACAGCACATATGTAAATACAGCCATGGTATACTGTGGCATAACTAACGTGCTTCATGGATTTGCAAAATCGCGGCCGACGTTCATACTGCATGAACGCACGAAAAGTAAGAGTCAATCCTAAAATAAGCCTACCAGTACAATTAGCTAACTATAACATTATGAAAATATTATGGTCGCACATAAAGTTATTCATCAAAAACAAGACAGTATTCCTGTGAATAATCCATGACGTTTTTCGTTTCGTGGCCTGTGTGTTAAGCTTGTCTTTTTTAATTTGTAAATCAGGATATCTGAGTTAAAAAAAGAGCTAGAAGATACACAAAAACATACAGATTTGACGCTGGATGAGCTGTGTGATCATTATTTCGTAAAGAAAGCCAGCGGAAGCGTTCAAAAGAATCTTGAAGAAATTCGGCGTATATCTCAGGAACAAAAACGAATGCTCAATAGGTATATATGATTATCATTATATATGTGAGAAGGTTATTTGATGGCGAATATTTTATGATTCATTTTTTAGATAATTATCTTGTTCAAAAGAAAGGGATTACGTCAAACAGTGTACTTCAGTAGACATACATACTTAACAAAGTTAAAAATGGTTTTGGGGGCATATCTTAAGAATGTTTACTTCGACATTGGCAAACCGCGAAATAATACCTCTATTCAAATGACTTAGATGGTATATGGGTCAAGTCTGGTCAAACATAAGGGACCTAGAACACTATTGACACTCTTAATACCCGATTGTATTTTTTAAGCGATATGAAACGTTTACAGAGGACACATTTATAAATAAAATGTTGGATATAAATAAGGCCACTGGTCCGATTAAAGAAACATCTTATTCTTCGAATATGAGAGCTAAATATTACAGGAATATTCCTTAGGTGTTCTTCATCAAAACATTGCTCAAATTATTTTAATGTTTTTAACATGTTTCAATCACTCTTTACGCACGTTTTCAAGTTTCAACTTTCCGTTGTTCATATTTTTATATAGTCATGGAGATGAAAAGAAACGTATGGTAGACGATATTACACAATTGAAAGGGGTAGTTGAAACATTACGTGCAGAGAAAGATGACCTATTACTAAGGTAAGTAAGATTACTTTATTCGAATATTTGCGTGTTTATCTAACTTGAACACAAAAAGGTCAAGGTTAGCTATTGGGATAACATATCGTGTGTGGCGGCCTTTCAAATCTTTTTCTTTGAGACTACATGTCTAAATTTCAAAACAATTTCACAGGAATATTCGAAAGGTAGCCCCTATTTAAAATTGTTTGATACTTTTGCATCTAACAGAAGGAGACGTGCTTAAACTTTAATAAAAAAATCTGAATTGAAAAGCCCGATTTTTTGCACAATTTATTCTTCTGCAACAATCAACCAAGACTGTTCAAATTATTCAAAGTTTTTTTTTCCAAAGATACGGCACCGATTTGGATAAGGTTTGGAACAAATTGTTCTTAGGTAACCAAGTGTGTGCAAATGATCCTAATCCGTCGACACGCAAGGGATGTGCCTCATTGATCTTGAATCGGAAATAGTGAAAACATTTTCTTGTCCAAAATAACTAGCCTGATTTGAAATAAATTTCGCGCAAAGTAATATCCTAGCTCTGTCGAGATGGTTCAAATTAAATCCTATCTGGTTAACCACTTATTATGTCACATAATATTTGGTTAATAAGATAAGATTTGTGTTACCAGTTATGAAACAATAAATCTTGTACGACTATTAACGTACAACGGAAATCCTATCAAGTTATTTACTCATTATGTCAAATACTGACTGGTTAACTAGATAAGATTCGTGTTACCAGTGATAGATACTGCGGAGGTCCTTCGTATTTTTCCTTTGTGGATCTGTGGCGTTTCCAGGAATTCATGAATTGGGGGGTTGGGGATTGGGGAGGGGTAGGGAGAGAGATATAATTGATTTGTTTACATGTAATCTTTATTGAAATGACAGGTTTGATGCGGTGATCCATTGTCACACCCCATAATTGACAAACGGGATGACAGCATATCTAATACCGCATGTCCATAGGCCGGACATCGGACGAGTCCCTTTCGGACACCTGTCGATGAATGGGTCAACAAGCCATACGTGCCCCTGTAAATCCGTCACTGGTCATTCGGAAGCCTTTGCAGACTATCCCCAACATTATTATTTTACAGTAAACTAATTCAATTCAAACTAATATGTGATGTAATTCGTATACGTCCGTCTAGCATGGCCTAATCAGTAGCAACAGCTGTCTCAAAACAACTGAAAATATGTGTGCGTTCCAATAGATTGTCATAAACCATAGGTGAACTAAACGCAAGTAAACGCATTTTCTTAAATTCGCAATCCTTTTGTTTGAATCAGCACGTCGTTGCAGAGGTCGCAGAAGGCGTTCACATTAATCATATAATATAATCATTCTACAAAGATTACAAATTAATGATGAAATATATTTCTACTAAAACAAATGACATGACTTGACCGGGATTCGAACCTGCGAAAATGTTCTTGAACCAGGTGCGTTACCAATGCACTAAGCGCCTACAGTTATAACGTCATTTGAATGTCCGGTCTATTTCCCAATAAACGCAAAAACACGTGATTGCTAACTGGTAACACGAATATTATCTAGTTAACCAGTTAGTATGTGACATAATAAGTAGTGATGTCTTAAATTCGAAAATGAGTGGGTAGGGTATACAAGTTAGAATTCTCAAAACATAGAGGACCTTGAGCCATTTAACTATTATAACTTAATTTGATAAGCTTCTTTAAATGTATCTGAATGAAAGAAAATAATTGAAATTATAAGGTTGGTAATTTATAAGCAAACCAAGTGACCATTTTTCGGTACAGCTTGAAGCAAGGAGCCTTCAATTCATTGATACATCTTGTGCAAATCACTTACAAGCATGGATGTGTTCAACAACAAAAACAAATTCCTAGTGTGTGTAATCACAGCAATATAATACGAAATGATCATAACTTGACCAAGTTATTCCAGTCCTATGCAAACATAATCAGTTATTTGTTGGCGAGTATCGCTTTTTTTATGTAAATAGTAAAAATACTGAAGACTGCTTCTTAAATTAATCATATGTGCGGAAAAGAACTATCATGATCCTCTTATTGTTATTGTCGTCAATAATGTAATGACGTTAAATTCAACAAAACAAATAAATATTTGCACATCGACACGATTTGAAACGGAATAATCAATTTGTCTTGTCACACCAAGCCTTATAACTGTGTTGTGTTAATTTTTAATCGGGATAGCTTTATGGAAAAGGTTACGGAAATTCAATTAGATAATGAATATAGTAACTGTAACATCATCGGGGTAGACGACGACTAAAGAGATGAATATTTTGTTGAAGTAATAGTATAGATGAGTATTTATTAACGTAAATAGCATATGAAACTTTTTGTACTTTTCCGCTAGATTGGCTTGCGTAGCGGCAAAGAGCTTGAACATTGAAAGGTGTTGTAACATCTGATGAAAGCTAGAAGACGTAGTAGTTGTAGACATAGTTATAGAAGTAATAGTATTGGTATTAGTATTAGTTGTAGTATTGCAATACATTTTTTTATACTTAGCTGACATTAATTCTCGATTTATACATCACCAAGATTATCAAGCATTGCCAGTGCAAAACTATCGGACAATAACCCAAATATTGCGGATTTAAGTGATCGAATGAGACCCACAAAAATCGCTGAGAAATACAAAGAAATATACGACACAGACTGGACTGATGCCTATGAAGTTATGGAAAGCAAAGTTGCGAACGAACACAAAATATGTGAAGTATTGGTTCGAACGCTAGAAGTAAGATCCACTTTCAATTTGTGTTTTGTTTAGTAAATTGAATCGTGAATTGTTCAAGCAATGCAATCAGTTGGTGATCATTTTTATGCTCACCTGAGCACGGAGTACTCAATGTTACTTATTGGGAACGCCCTTAGCCCTTCGTCCGCAATGCGTCATCCGTGACCGTTGACCACCGTCAGTCCGTTGATCACTTTTTATTCGGTAAAGAGTATGTTAGTTCAGATTCTCTCAATGTCCTCAACTAATTCACTCACGTTTTATCCATTTAGAACTTTGGTTTCCAAGGCAACCGAAAGAAGGAATATTCTTCTGCCAAAATGATTGGCCTAGTTTCAAATATGCCTTTTTACAAATGATCCTTCCCAAGATATATAACTATTATAACAATGTTAACATGATCTTTTTATAAGCCTCCACCTGATTTTTTAAAGCGATGTTTAAAGGTCAAACGACATGACAATCCGGAAAAAGGCTGTTTTACGCTTTGTGCCTAGTGTGACAAATACAAAACAAAAGTATCTTCTAAGAATATATTACTCCATTTTGAAAAGGTACATAAACATTTATTTGTAGACCTTGTAAGTCAAATAAGTTTAGCCACATATAGACATAATAGGGTGTGGATTACTTCATTGTGTGACAGTGGAGCTACATCTGTATCCTTGACGTCTTAAGCCTCTTATACTATCTTACCTGACCGCAACATGAGGCAATGTTGTTGGCATGTTCGCATGCGTTGTTGTTGTCTCTAAACTATCAGGAGAAAAATGTATCTAAAATATATGTATGTGTCTTCGATTTGACTCACTTCATTTCATATACCAAATGATACGGAAATAAATATCTGGTATGATCTAACAATTTAAATCGTTAAATCAATAGAGGTTTAGGTACATATTGTTTTGTAAACTGAGACTATTCCATTTTTGTAGCTACATTAATAGTTAACATATTTTTCGCAATTCGTCTAGAAAGCAGAGGAGTATTGTATGGATATTGCCAATTGGCAGAAAAACAGGTTTCTTGTGACGCTGTTAAGACCAAAGGAAACCAAGGTAATACATAATTGTACATACCTCAAAATTTCCCAGCGATATTTAGTTTAAGTTGTGTGTTGAATCACAATCACAGACAAACATAAACATATATCCATTGGCAACAAATATAGTTTTATTTAAAAACACCGTAAAAGTAGTTCATCTTCTTAAATGATATATACTGCATACAATTCTTTCATATTGATTTTAAGCAGTTTCTTGCTTTAGGTAATATTGTTTTTATCAAAAGATGTTATTGCAATGTCACAACTTTTTTTTTCTATTCAGATTCTTAAAAATCGTTTACATTTTAGGATCAAACTAATGAACTAGAACTAAACCCTGTCCACTCGAAAATGATCAATGACCTACGCAAAGACGTAGCAGGCCAGTCTGTTGAAGGTGTTGTTCAGGTAAATTTGCATTCCTCTTATTATTGTACTTATAATGATAAGAAGCCGTAATTCATTCATATAGCAATTGAAGATATTGATTGATTGATTGATTGATTGATTGAATGAATGATTGATTGACGACGGGAGATTGAATGCCGTTTTCAACATGTTTATATTTAAATCAAGGCTAGTGCGTTCCTGACTTCAACCATCAATTCAGCATATAACGTTATAACCAGGTAACTGCCACACATACCTTATAGCCCATTAGTGGCAGACGAATAGATTGATAGTACTTGTCATTATTAACAGAGCTATTTTCACTCGATTCATAAAGATGATGCATATTAAACTTATTTAATTTATTCCCGACTTATGAGATTGAACTGATACAAGATATAGTTTTGTAATGATACTGTACCTATCAGTACTCTCTTAAGGCCCCATCACACTTATTTCGAATCAGCAGGAATCAGCCGGAATGGGAAAAAATGAAAAATTCGAACCACATTCGGGCATGAAATCCAAATTGACCAACATTCTGCACACTCTGAGTGTATATGCTTTCGAATGCAGTTCAAATGCAGTTGGAACACAGAAGGAATACTTAAACCCTGTTAGTGAGCAGGAAGAATAATACGAACGCCCTTCGATTGCCGTAAAAATGCATTTCGACTGCTGTAGGAATACTCCCCGAAGCCACGGATAGGGTATAAAAAACTAACATAAATATTCTGGGGGGATTCGAAGTGGTTTGCGATTTCGATTTTCCCTCGAATGTTTCGAATGTTGTTGGACGCCAGTAAGAATACTAAGAATGCATCTAGAATGCTGTTGGAATACACTCCGAATGCCGTTCGATATTTTTCCACTTCGAATGCACATCGAAAATTTGAATATGTTCAAATCTTTCGAGCGGGCCTCAAGAATGTGCAAGAATGTGCCCGAAGGTTAGGAATGTATTAGGAATGCGATACGAACTTTACAAATGAACTTCGAATCGGCCAGAATGTACGAAATTCTTTCATTCCGGCTTATTCCGCGTCTAGTGTGACTAGCGTATTAAGGATATTTAGAATGTGATGTTTCGAAATGGAAAACTTTAATATTTTTTTCAGAGATTTCTACTTTCTGTAGATCTACTATCTTTGGATCTTCAAAGTCACAAGATAATTAAAAGGTATATCAATAAATGTGTGGAGATATGCTGGTACATGAGTCTGCAAACACCGCCTGTGGTATTGGGGAAACTTGACAAGAAGAAAGCTAAATTCAACAAAGATCAATACGCCGAGTACACAAAAAAGGGTTCTAAAATCGATTTTGTAACTTGGCCTCCGCTATTACTTCATGGAGGTGGACCATTGTTGTGCAAAGGAGTAGCACAGGGGAAAGATTAACACTATCTATACTTAGATTTTGATTAAATTCATTTGACAATTAACGCATAGAATCTTCATCATTTAAGAATTAAACGTTCATGAGTTATGTGACAAATTATGTATATCAACGGTTCTTCTTATTATTTCAACATAGCCGGTGGTTATAGAGTGCATGTAAATAGTAAACCACTACTGAAGATAGCAAATGTAAAATGGATGTGGTCTTGCATATGTCAAATTTACTTGATTCATTTTGAAATCTGACTTATTTAAAATGTGATTAATGAATAATTAGATTTCCGTTAAGTGACTAATTGATTTGTAATAGTTAGTTCAGAGTGTGTAATCAGATAAAGATAATTGTAAACTGTTAGTGAAAACAAATAGCCACTTACGTGTGACATATCGCCCTTTTTCAATTCACCTCTATGTTATGTAATCATTTATCCCCTACTGACTGAAATGTTGTCTTAGGATCCGAGAAAACTGCCATGCCACATAAATACGATTATTTTACCGATTTGCATGTGAAAAATGATGTAATGTTAAAGGTAAGTAATTCAAAACCATTGATGAAAAGCTGTCAATAGAAATCATGACCATATACACATTTGGCTTACTGGGTATGTCTACCAAGAGAAATGTATGCATCACCGATCAATATTCAGATGGTAATTGTACTTCAAAGTGGAATTATTACCCCACTTTGATCTCAGAATTATGATTCTATTATTTAAGACAACTTCTGAACAGTTTTAAAACTATGATATTTATTTTCTGGCGTTCAGCACCTTTAAAGGCATGTATTTAAGTCAGTTTGTTTGGACAATCAGTGAATATATCTTTGTTTGTCAGGTCTCTAGGTTTGATGTGTAATGCAATGCATTTCGAAGCACTTTATTTTATGTAGGTACTTCCCAGTTTGTCTGCATAGTTTATCCGGATTGTTTTGATAAACACCATTGCCAACAATACCATAAGTATTTCACGGCGGTCAGTACATCTTACCATGCTTGTTTTTGTTCTTCCGCACTAGTACTCGATACATTACTTCCATGGAAATTACTACTGGCAAACTGAGGTACATGAATTACCGATGAAACTATTTATACGATTTATGTTCTATCTTGTTTCAAACCAGAACATTATGTATCGAAAACAATCCATTGATTCACCAGAAAGTGAGATCAGGATTCTTTTTTGAAATTATATTTGCCATTAGCCTCAGCATCTCTTGGGAAGACTATACCGAATAATGGTCGAGCGGTTCAGGCCGTCGTTTGTCTTCATCTTGTGTGGAAATACCATCCTAAGGAAACTGATCGTGTTAACATAACCACCATATTGACGATCAGTTTTCTACATACATCACACACATAGTAGTTAATGATATTATAATGATGAAAACTTTTACATTTATTTGGAGGTTACATTCCGTAGGTAATGGAAACATTATTTCTAACGCTATTATAAGCAGAGTTAAAGCTAAAAACACATATTAATTTATATTTGTATGCTTTTATACAATATAGCCTGAGTTGTGTTACCTCTGTAGACATACATAATATGGTTTAGTCTTGTTCTGAAATATGTGGTTGTACACATTATATCCGCGATAGGAAACGAAAATCATTCAGCAACATGATTTTACACATATCACCGACCTGGTTAAATGTTGATGGTTAGAAATTAACATTGCCACATCAAAGCCAAATGAATGGCTTTTATAAAGTCGAGCAATGGATCTTAAGGGCAGAATCATAAATTTGGCAATATAGTTAATTATTTAAAGATTAACTATGTCATTAGTTTGTTTAATGCTTAATTAACTGACAAAGTACTAAGTTGAAATTAATATTCATGTTTCATAATGGCTCTTTCAGTACAATTTCACAACTAATGTATGCATCTAGAATTACGATTCATTTAGTAAAGTTACCGAAATAAAGTAAAAGTAGAATAAATAAAAACATATACATAACAGTTACGTTGTATATTCAATTCATACATAATATACGTTGTACATGTTAATCCCGTGTTTTGTTATGATCACTTGAAAACGATTTACCCCTATAATTAATATTCATGTCGGAGAAACAAACACTTCGAAGTTATACATCAGCCTTCGAACCACTATCCTAAAACGCCGTAATTCTACCAAAACGTGTTATCTATGGTTGACAACTAACAATACCTACCAGGGAACACACTGTGATCAGCGTATAAACTTGATTTTAACAAGACATGATAATGAATGCTCTAATAACAATGTATATTGGTTGCTTTTTATGTTATTAAATAAAACAATCATATATATATATAAATTGTTTGATATAATTACGAAAATAATTTGATCGTGGACACACGAATTGATCATCAGACCACTGCGCTAAAAACATGTAATGCGGCAGCTCCCTGAATTTTCATGTATATATACGGAAGTGCATGTTTTAATTTCATTTATAACAAGGGTTATATTTACATTAACATATGGTTTACATTTATTGACAACGCACAATCGCAAACAACATTCGTGGACACATGTATTCGAGTGAAAAAGAAAAGAATTATGCATGCGTTCATCCGGAGTCAAATAATATTCTTTATAACGCATTAAACTGGGACATATTTGAATCGAATCTCTCAATATAATAACAGCTTCTATCTAGCTCTCATACGTCGTGTTCGTTAGACCAGGATAATTTGAATGTATCCCTTGTAAATCAGGACAAAGACAATCCATGAAGGTAAAATTTTAATCTAGATTCGTGTCAGCCGTTGAATGATACATTTTTTTTCCCAAGGTCAATTTATTTACATAATACGATGAAATACTTTTAATGTAAAACATAATCTTCTCTTTCGTTTTTATTAATTTACCAGGAAGCTAGATGTGTTACTTTTTCTCTTCCAGAGAGTTTGTATAAATGGTTTAATTAATGTTAATGGACTTCTCAAACATGCCTTGTTATTTTTCTTTAAATGTTGAGCTTTTTCAAACGTTTGAGGTAACTGGTGACAAAACAATGCGTGGTTTTACATGATATTACGTACCGTCAGATAATAACTTAATCAAATGCATATGATTATAAAAGCTTTGGTTGGTACATTAATAGACCATTATGTGTTCGATCAAGTTCACAAGGTAATCAGGTGGCTATTCACAGTTTGAAGCATATTGTTTGTTACCTGGGGACACCACAATTCTATTCTCTTAAGCATTCTCATAACATTCATTAGTATATAACATATAATAGTATTATTGGAAGGGTTTTCCAGTATCAAGAAGAGCCATAATCATTAGTAAATTGCTTGAATTCACACACTCCGTCATATGTAGGGAAATAATTGGACACAAGAGTGGTCTGAAACAGGAAATAAAAGTAGGTCAAAACTAACAATGTTACCCTTTACTCAAATAATCACCAACCAACCACGCAGGGTTTACGTGTAGAATTGAAGAGCTACATAGATTCTCAACACAATAGGTAATATATGGACGCAGTCAGAAATGGCATGTTTCCAGCTCCCTTTCAAACAATTTTTTGACTCAAAAACTGGTATTCAAATTTCCTCTAAATCCACGAATAGCTCTACAAGCATTGTTGTCACTCGCCTGTCCCTAAACATATGTACCAATCGAAGGAGAAGTTGGTTCAACCGCATTTAAAAGCCATGCTGATAGTTCACATTTATACGGGTAAACAAATCGACGGCGAACCCGGCGATGTTTCACGTCAATAGGTAATGTGTATGAACTTTGTAAAACTTTGCTATACCGTCTTTCCAAAATGTGTGTCCAGAGTGGATTTTACGATGGAGTCACGATTCTGCTACGTTTTGATTGGATGAAAAGAAAAAATCGAAACAAAAAAAACTTCTACAGAAAATAATTAA
>JAUELF010258969.1:0-11453 GCA_031471495.1 Clinocardium nuttallii
GTACAGATAATAGAACAGATAATAGTACAGATACTAGTACAGATAATAGAACAGATAATAGTACAGATACTAGTACATATAATAGAACAGATACTAGTACAGATACTAGTACAGATAATAGAACAGATAATAGTACAGATACTAGTACAGATAATAGAACAGATAATAGAACAGATAATAGTACAGATAATAGTATAAATAAAAGCACATTTTGTGTAGGTTGTTTTTAAAATATATTCAATCGAAAATATTTTTTTTGTAAAATGCAAGCAAAACAAATTCTTAATCAGATATTTTGCCCACTACTTAATACAGAAAACTTAATTGTGATAACTATACAGAAACATGCTAACATAATTCATGCTGAAAACTTAATTGTAACAGAAAACCCATATAAGCCGTACATTTGATCACACAGACATTTTAAACACCCCTCATGTATCGATTACAGGAACCAGTCTTGTAGACTTCAAAACAATAACTGCAAGAAGCAGAGATTGTTGGACTTTGGTTAAAACCAGACGTAAGTGTGTGGGTGTGCTTTATTATTTTAAAATAGTAAATATTGAACGTTTTACTTGATATGATGTTATTTTTCAGATGTATTTATATTTTAAAATCTTGACAATTTGAATGTGATATATGTTTTAAACGATGTACGTTAAAATGCCACAGGTAACAATGCCCTATTTAGACATAACACGATATTATGAGTATGCATTTATAATCTTAATATTTTTAAAAGAAAAACTTAATAGCTGTATGTGTATATCATAGGTAATTGCATCTATAAGGGAAATTATTGTATACTTTGATACTTTTCCATCTATTTTCCATATGGAACATGGATGCAGTATCCGTCGATATTAACAAAGGGCTCTCATCCAACCTTTGATGATTTAGAGATCAACTAACTTCTACTTCCACTTTGTTACTGCCTAGGACTTAGCGCATCGCAGGCACGTGACTCCATCCAAATGGTAAAACACACCAATTAGGCATATTTACAAATAAAAATGTTGGATGAGAGCGCATTGTAACGATACTGTATGGGAATAGTTCAATCCTTAGTAGCACGTAAAAAAGATCTGAGTGCATTATCAATACGTGCAATGTCGACCCGTAAAATATCGACGGATACTGCATCTTGTTTCCAAATGGAAAAATAAAAGGAATAATATCAAAGTATACACTATGGTTGATTACAATGCGTGGTGTCATTTTAACAACAATTAGTGCAATGTTAAATACACTGATCAATGGATCACAGTGTTTTAATTTACTTTGTTCGATCTTTCAATCTTAAAGCTGCTGAACTCCAGATTGGGATAAACACTTTGAAATGTTAAAAACTTCTGCAAACATTGCTAAAAGTGACAACAAATTAAGTAATAAATAGTTCAAAATTGAAAGTCATGCACGTTTACCAAAGGTGGGTTAATGCGTACATGTATGTATACCCAGTAAAAGTGAAGCATAAACGATCAATATTTAGATGTTAAATGGAAAGTTAAATTATTACTATAATTTTATCCCAGATTTATGATACTAAAATTCCAAGACAATTTTTGAACAGTTTAAAAACTTTGACTATACACTCTATAATCTGGAGTTCATCACCTTTAAAGATTTCATTAGTTGACAGTATTTTGGTAAACGACTGCATTTAGTTACATATCTAGAACTGGGTTAAAGAAAACGTCTTAAGATTTTCGTTGAACCTGCTCAAACTCCATGTATGACTTGTGTAATACACGAAATGAAAATTAAAGCAATGTAATTGCACCTATTGCCACAACACTGCCTGCTACAGAGACCTCAGAAAGCGTCAGTATGTGGGAAATGGTTAGCCCTATCCAACATGCAACAACTCTGCAGCAGTCGATTTTGAAAATATCTTGGTAAAACCGTTGAAAACATTATGCGCAAATTCACCTTAGTAAAACCGGAAATAATACCATAAAAGTTTAATTATCTAATAATGTTGAAAACATTATGCGCAAATTCACCTTAGTAAAACAGGAAATAATACCATAAAAGTTTAATTAACTAATAATGTTGAAAACATTATGCGCAAATTCACCTTTGCCAAAATAATTTTAAATCGTCTGCTGCAGAGGCGTCAGAAAGTGTCTAGTTAGTCACTAACGTGGGTATAGAGGCATGCTAGAGGAATACAAACAGTACGTGGAGCTTTTATTCAACATGTTTAGGAATAAAAACCGAACGTGGAGCTTTTATTCAACATATTTAGGAATCAAACCAGTACGTGGAGCTTTTATTCCAGTTGTTCAAGTGATTTAACATCAAGGCGGACATTCGTGCTGGCGGACAGTAAAGATTCTGACGCTACCTCGTAGGCAAAACTTTGCCTTGTAATTGTCTTTACAATGTCCACTGCATACACTTTATGTCAAAGGGAGGTAAATCGAATCGGCTAAAAATGAGGTTTTGAACAACTTAAAATTCCTTGGAATGTTGTATTGCCCAAAACATATTGGCGTTTGAAAAAAATGTTAACACTTTAAGAGTCTATTAACAGAGCATCAAGTCGTTCCTTAAACCGAAAGTAAATATCATTGCGGGATTTGGGTGGCATTTGAATAAACTTAACGAAACGAATTAATCGATTGATTGTTTGGTGCATAACGTCGCTTTGGCGTTTCCAGTTTAAGTTTTCCTGATATTTGCCAGTCAGTTGTAACTTTGAGCGTCAAGGAGAGCAGCCGTTACTAACATTTCTGGTTTACCTAATTTGCGAATGGGTCCAGTACCAGGGAAATTGTGAAAATAACGTCGTTTTAAATAAAATTGTGATTTATGCTACTGAATAATATGTCGTTGTCTGTTTAAAAAAGGGTTTATACTACTAGCTACTTCCAACACGGGGTTAAATTGACTTGACGAAATAGGTAGAAAAACATTAAACGAAATATCACCCAACTCCCTATTTTTGTACGAATAAGATGTAGAATTATTTCGTTAAATATTTGATTCGAATAAATATCATATTCGGATATAAAAAAAAGCGACACTTAACATCACATAACATGTAAAGAACGGGTCGAGAATTATATATATTTTTTGTCATAGTATTGTGTCCGTTAAACAACTTTAGAAAACATTGTGACAAAAGGAGACATTGCTTAAAGACAGCAATATCTCCTTTTGTCAACATGTTTCCTGTCCAATTATGTGCCTCTGCATTAGACAACTTTTGGAATTATTGTGGCAAAAGAAGAATTTGCATCAGTATATTTATTCTCTACGGAGACCTTGCTGTTTTACATCAGATAGCAGTGGTCGAGATAAGCGATAGTCTGACAGGAAATAACGATAAGATTATTTTTTGGAATAGTAAACAATTCGAAGAAATAAGCCCGACTTGCTAGTGGAAAAAATATTTTCTCTTTCCCATCATATTTGAAAAACTTGTCTCAAAGGACCGATTGGACGCTTTTACGTCCAAAAACTTGAACTATATGTCCGAAATGGACAGGGAAGACATCCGATTTTAAATCAATGGGTAACGAAACTCAATGAAAATTACGGATCCTCAATGTTATTCAAGAAATGCATATCGAAATGTTCACTTCCGACCAACTCTGACTGCATAAAAGGAAGGTTTTTTTGGAAATATTTACAAAGGGGGAATTTAATTCAACAAATTGTTTCAATCCACAATCATTCTAGAATGAAATAATCTTGACCCAAAGGAAATAAAAAAAAAGTCAAGGTAAGACAATCAATTTCAGTTTAAGCGAAAATTAGAAACTGATAGCAAATGCAGTCCATACAAGATTTGTGTTCTGGTTTGATAATTAAAGTTGACTGTTCTTATATATCACACAACCTGATGGTTGACATAATAATGTACTTGACACGTACAAAGAATGCTGCAAAATGTTCTGGGTATTTATAAGAAGACAAAAAGATCTTCTTCATACTAAATTATCTATCAGAACAGTTAGTGTTCAATCAGATGTTTTTAATGTTCGTATAAGATGAAGAATGTTACATTTCATTCGTAATACAATGCCATCAGATTATTTTATATTGACATAACTAGCCCTGTTGCACATTTACAGTCAAAATGCCATTCTCGAATTACCAATGTTGGATTTTTGTAAATAGGAGATAAAAGATAAATTTAATGTTTAGCTTCAAATGTCATTCATCCTAATCAGCTGGGAAAATGTCAACAAATCTTCATAAGAATGTTCCCTTGGTAGTTCTCTTTCAAATTTGTTCAAAGATATAAATCCTGAACACATCTGTTTTTACTGCGGCAGAAGAAAGAGGGTGAAATGCCAAAACTTTAAAACACAACTGTTTTAATAGATTACACTTCTAAGTTTACTGTCATCATTGGACACATTAATTAATAGATTGCATACTGTGAATGCATCAGTTGGTCCAGTACAGTCGATCAATAGGATGACACTGTACTGTTATGAATGATCATGGTAGGTTTTCCATAGAGCTATTGGGTATTATCATCATGAATAAAAGTATCATGTGATCTAAATGATACATTCGGACTTTGGGTCAATTAATTTCACAAGGTATACAATACTTTATGACCTTGGAAACATTTCATTATGGCCTGATGCATCATTGTTTTGTCTGTCATGTTTCTTTCAGATAAATGTTTCTATATGCATCTGCATCTCCTCTTAAACGATCGCAATTCTACTTTCAATACTTTCAGTAATTTGATTTAAGTCTTTGATGTGACCCGACCGAGGATCAAACAAGCAATGTCCCCCACCTGATGCGGACGGTCTATCAGCACACAACCGAGGCGGTCCTCTTTAAACGAAAGATGGTCGATTAATCTGTATGTTTTGATGACGTTTTTATAGATTTAAAAATGGACTTTAACTTAATACCGATTTCTTGTGTGTTGGATATGTTTGAAAAGAAAATAAGACCAAAATTCCACCGTTTAACGTTTAGGTCTGGTTTTAATGACATCAAACCATAACCAATTATGCTATAACATTCGTCTATGGAAACCCCAAACATTAAATAAAATATGGTTTCTGCTCTCATTTTGACCGAGAATGGCAATCATATATAAGGAGAAGGTCGCTAAGTACAAAACGTACCTCAACTCTTTCCAAGGTGTGGATACACGTTGACGCATCTACAGCAGACGACTTTAGAAAACATTGTTATAAAATAACTTATTACTCATAATGAGAATTTATACCTTTTTTTCAGAGACAGTTCTAACGTCCGCCATGAACATGATCCTGACACAACTGACATTGGCCATGCAACTCGCTATACTGGTGATGGCTTCTATTCATTCAGTTGTAAGTTTGATCGACATGGTGCGCTATGAGAAACGGATCAACACAACCGGTAGTCAATGCTCCGACGTTGATGTCATCTTTGAGATAGTACGACATAGCGAGGTATTCTGTGCCTCGTCGTGTTCCGATGATGTTAATTGTTTGGCGTTTTTGTTTGATCCAAAAGCCAAGACGTGTGTTGGCTGTAGAAACATGAGCAAGTATTCAGAACAAACTGTCAAGTCTGGAGAATACAACTCATGGAAAGGTGGGTATCTGTGAATTTAGATCCACTTTCCGTACGTCTGTCTGGCTATACAAGTTGAAATGTGCATTCCCAATCCGTCTCTGATTCAAAACGTTCAAATAACGAAGCTAGCTAGTTCTATGATTCTTATCATATATATATATTTATATATTTATTTATCTGCCTGTCTGTCTGTCTCTCACAAACTAACACTCACTAGCGTAAAGTCTCATACGATGTATTTATACAGCGGCCATACCAGCACGAGATTGTGTAGATATTGACAACCGAAGCGACAGGACCGCCGACGATGGTGTGTACCCTATCACCACCCGGATGGGAACCAAACTGAATGTTTACTGCATCATGTCAAAACAAGACAGGGGCTGGACGGTAAGAAATGGTATATTTTATATATACGAATCTGACGAGTTGTCGCTAACATTAGCCATTTTACATAATATATTGCTATAATATTGAACCATTTATTAACATTTTGTACTACAATTTGTAACGTGTACCGCCCTAAAGCCATCGCGGGTAACCCATCCAGGTACTAACCGCGACGAACGTTGCTTAACTTTAAGACAAGGCATACCACTCTACCAACATCACTATAAAATCCGGCGTCCACAGCAAGGCTGTATAAATGATATGTATACCTATACCCCGTTCCCGTTACATTTCTCCCTCTTTCTCTTGACTTCGACCCGAAGTCACACAACTGAACACAAGCAGTATACCAGAGCGGAGTCTATTTAACATTATTGGGAAGACCGGGGTCCGGGGATGATGGCGATATCAACCCAAAATCCCACCGCTGCCACCATTTGTATCGTGTACAGCCCTAAAGCCATCGCGGGTCACCCATCCATGCACTAACCGCGATGAAAATAAAGTGATATGTATACCTATACCTCGTTCCCGTTAAAGGCTGTAGAAGTGATATTTATACCTATACCCCGTTCACGTTACACTAGGTACTGTTGAGACGTTTTAACGAAGAAGTACAATTCAACCGCACGTTCCAAGAATACGACGACGGATTTGGAGACCGACATGGTGAACATTGGCTTGGTAAGGAACAGAGTCTTTCTTACCTACTACTGTTTCAAAGTATAGAAATAAAATACTGACACAATACACCCTTCAAGAAAAATTATGTCACTGACCGGACCATTTCTTTATATATTAATAGGTCACAATACACCAAATATATGCCTTCTTCGTTTCCATGTTAATCGACATGTTTCAGCCCTCAAGTGTCACACTTTCTTAACGTTTCTCATGTACAACACCCATATCATGTGAAAGAGTTACATCTTAGCTTTAAAAGAAACAATTCACTCTGCAAAAATGGTTCCCGTCATTTTGGACCAAATCGGGTGTGAAAAAACCCCACGGGTTTACACGTTCTCTACTTTCAAACAGTGTCAAAATATTAAAAATGATCAAATCAATCAGTTCCAGTGCATCCTATACACATATGCATTTAAACTCAACGTCAACTATTATTCAATACATTATGGGGACTGTATACACTAAGTTATATTCAAACAGTTTTTTAGGGACTATTTAGATCAATATGACCTGTAATTTAACGTAGGGATACGTATGTGTCATTATCATGTATCATGGAAGATATTGATCCAGTAGTTCTTTTGAGATAAAAGACGAAATTTGTTGGCAATAAATAAAATAAGTCAATCAAACATTGTACTATTAACATACTCATAACCATTTCAACTATTTCAAATTGTACATTTAGTAAGAAGCCAGACTAAACGACAGGCTCTTCAAAAGAAGATAAGTTTGTGTTTAGTACAGTGTCACTCCAAATGTATAGGACCAGTCGTTTCTAATTGTCAATACACCTTGATATGCACGTTTACTTCCCGTTTGCCAGCCACATGGCAGGCAGGCAATACGTACTATAATGTTACCAGCGGGTGGCTCATCAACATTTAAGTCGGAACACACCTCCTTCGCTGATCCCTTAACCACTTTACTATGCAGATACGTGTATCCTCTGAAGTTAAATCTTAACTAAACATTCAAACACAAGTCACTGCTCAAAGACACCACAAAGCATGTATCGATTGAATAATGCTTTGGGTAAACAAAAAATATATAATTTGGATCCAGTGTCCGGTATATTTAACATAACTTTACTAGATCATTGTCAACAGAGTGAGAAGTTATGAAATGTTGGCTAGAGACACATATATAGCGTCGAAAGTATGCGTTCTGTGTATGTTAAAGTAGAAATACATCGAATTCGATACAAGATAAAGAAATAAATACAATCGAATTCGATACAAGTAAGAGAAATAAATACAATCGAATTCGATACAAGATAAAGAAATAAATACAATCGAATTCGATACAAGATAAAGAAATAAATACAATCGAATTCGGTACAAGATAAAGAAATAAATACAATCGAGAAATAAATACAATCGAATTCGATACAAGATAAAGAAATAAATACAATCGAATTCGATACAAGTAAGAGAAATAAATACAATTGAATTCGATACAAGATAAAGAAATAAATACAATCGAATTCGATACAAGTTAGAGAAATAAATACAATCGAATTCGATACAAGATAAAGAAATAAATACAATCGACTTCGATACAAGTTAAAGAAATAAATACAATTGAATTCGATATAAGTTAGAGAAATAAATACATCGAATTAACTACAAGTTAGAGAAATAAATACACCGAAGTACAAGTTAGAGAAATAAAAACAATCGAATTCGATACAAGATAAAGAAATAAATACAATCGAATTCGATACAAGTTAAATAAATAAATACAATCGAATTCGATACAAGTTAGAGAAATAAATACATCGAATTAACTTTAAGTTAGAGAAATAAATACATCGAAGTACAAGATAAAGAAAGAAATACAATCGAATTCGATACAAGTTAGAGAAATAAATACATGGATTCAATACACGTTAGAGAAATAGTTACATCGCATTAAATACAAGTTAGAAAAATAAATACATCGAATTAGATACAAGATAAAGAAATATATACAATCGAATTCGATACAAGTTAGAGAAACAAAGACATCATAGTACAATACAAAGAAATACATACAAAATCGAAATTGATACAAGATAAAGAAATATATACAATAGAATTCGATACAAGTTAGAAAAATAAATACATCGAAGTACAAGACAAAGAAATAAATACAATCGAATTCGATACAATATAAAGAAATAAATACAATCGAATTCGATACAAGTTAGAGAAATAATTACATCGAATTAGATACAAGATAAAGAAATAAATACAATCGAATTAGATACAAGTAAGAGATATAAAAACATCGAAGTACAAGATAAAGAAATAATTACATCGAATTAGATACAAGATAAAGAAATAATTATATCGAATTAGAGACAAGATATAGAAATAAATACAATCGAATTCGATACAAGATAAAGAAATAAATACAATCGAATTCGATACAAGTAAGAGATATGAAAACATCGAAGTACAAGATAAAAAGAAATACATGACAAGTTATGCAGATTGTAAACATACAAGATAAAGAAATACATGACAAGTTTTACAGATTGTAAACATTGCTATAAGTAAACAGGTTTTACTGTCGCTCATTAATCTTTATTCGTCTTTGTTAATACTCGGCTGTGTAATTGGTACCTATATGAATATTCTCATAATAAAAACGTTAACGTAGGCGATTAAAACACCAAACTACTGATAGCTTAGTTAGTAAGAACAAGGACATTTATAATTCAAAGATAACTTTAAATTGGTTCGATTCTCATGCTAGGCGAACATTTTCTTTTCTTTTTTGCTTATTTATCTATTTTTTTCCCATCCATCTATATTTCTATTCAGAAAATTGTATTAAGTATATACTAATCTTGCCCTAAAAATAAAAAGTATCATACAGGCGAAAACCATTTTTTATATTTTACACGGTTAATTCGGAAATATATAACGCATGTTATTAATTTGCATACCCGGACTTTGATAATATTAAACAGACGAATTCTCACATAGCACGAACATAGTAGCATCATTAAAGGGTCATACAAGTGAAATACATTGCGTTTCAGGATTCGAACCCATGACAACAGTATTAACAGCTCCGTGTGCTACGTATAAATATTATGATGATATATGTTTAATTTGACATTGAAATTCACTTTTTCTCTAAAAATCTTAAATTAGAATAAAACGTCACGACTACTCATGAGTGACCAATAAAACACTAGCTTACATGTTTATTGTATCCAAAATATGTGGTATACACATCAAATGTAAATATTCGTTCTGTATCCTCCCTTTATATATGTTGAATCAGATTTTTTTTGTAAATGACGGTTAGCGTGTGGCGTCCCTCAATAAAACAATATTTTATTTTATTCTGATAGGTTTACGATATATATACGAGATGACGGTCGAGACACCGTCTGACCTCCATATTGCAAGCTTTGGTGGACCAGGATTAATGTGGTTACCTGACAAGGAAATGTACGAAGTATGGTCCAACTTCTCCATCGGTCCTGGACCAGAGTACAGGCTACACATTGGCTCTTTGATTGGATGGACTTACGGTAAATGTTACTTTCGTTATTCACCATTCACGTTATTGTTTCCGCATTAACTTTGGGGACCAAAGTTAATCGAGTTTGGGAGGAATTATTCATATTCATATTTATTGGTTAAATTTTGTGACATAATAATTCAAGACATAACATTAAATTAATCATTTGATAGTATCCGACATAACATAACATAATTCTATAAAAACAGCCAGGTCGGCAAGGTACATTGTCACATATAATGGTCCTTGTTTGGGCTACTGAAACAAAAAATAATGTGACAATCATTGTTGATTAAGTTTCCATAATTTATTCTTATACAAAAGATCTAGTACAAGTCCAATACAAAATTGTACACACACATAGTAAAAATCCATATTAATTTCAGTATGCGAAAGTATGTATCTAACTATCAAGAAATACTTGTATTGTATATTTCATATATAATAAGGCGATCCGAACCAAGTCTGATTCCTTATTAATAATTTAGATCGGCTTTTCTCCGAAATGCCGACCAGTTCTTAGAAAATATCAATTATTTTTACTTATTTGCCGAGAAGGGTGAATTACCACGTACAACAGTGAGAGTGTTCTCCTACTGTTATTGTATTATTATAATAATCGTCGGTTTAAATGTAACAAATCGCCGTCCTCTTAAAAAGCCTTGTTGATTGCATGGAATTGAAACAGTTTTTAGCAAGGGGCTCGTTAGAGCCAATTGCTATAGTAGTCACAGTTCGAAAAGACGCATCATCCCGACTTTAGAGAGATGTCTTGGTGGTTGCAGATCGTATATAATGTCAATGAAAGAGGATGATTTGTGGAATATTTTTTTGAAAATGACCTGACTGTTGCCAGCTAATATCCATGTCGGTCATTTCGTACCGCCAATAATTCCTGTCTTAAAATCAAAATAATGAAACCGTGTTGGCATATGAAGCCGGAAATGAATTTGATTCGACATCACCTACCCAAAAGAAAAAAACTCGAAAGAAATATTTTGTTAAGATATATGAATTACATGATTAAAAAATAAAATGTATGTCTACACCTTCATCATACTTGCTCGTGCGTAAAGTGCATGGTGATTCCTAAATATTGTAAATCGAGTGGAGTTAGGGTAACTTTTCGAATCCGACTCAAAATCGAATTCAGATTAATTGAGTCCCAATGTTACATAAAAATTATATACTCGAAAATTTGAATTATTCAAATGCTTATAAAATAAAAGTTGACAAAATATAATAACATATACGGTACATGAGTAAGTTAGCCTAGGCGTCGACATTTCCAAAAATCCTTTCGA
>JAUELF010258980.1:0-11453 GCA_031471495.1 Clinocardium nuttallii
AGTGGCAAAAAATCCATATTTCAGGACCAATCCAATCATAATTAAACAGAAAATTTGGTACCATTTAATGTCTTAGTCGCAGAAAATCCATATTTCAGGACTAATCCAATTTTGTTAAACAGAAGATGTTGGTAAAAATTGAATGTCTAGGTGGCAAACAAAACATATTTCAGGACCAATCCAATTTCGTTAAACAGAGAAGATTTGTAAAACCTGGAAGTCTTAGCGGCAAACAATACATCTTTCAGGACCAATCCAATTTCGTTAAACAGAAAATTTGGTTTAATTATATATCTAAATAGCAAACAATCCAGATTTCAGGACCAATCCAATTTCGTGAAAAAGAAAATTTGGTAAAATTATATGTCTAAATGGCAAACAATCCAGATTTCAGGACCAATCCAATTTAGTGAAACAGAAAATTTGGTAAAATTATATGTCTAAATGGCAAACAATCCAGATTTCAAGACCAATCCAATTTCGTGAAAAAGAAAATTTGGTTTAATTATATGTCTAAATAGCAAACAATCCAGATTTCAGGACCAATCCAATTTCGTAAAACAGACAATTTGGTTTAATTATATGTCTTAATGGCAAACAATCCAGATTTCAGGACCAATCCAATTTAGTGAAACAGACATTTTGGTAAAATTGAATGTCTAAGTTAGCAAACAAAGCAGATTCCAGAAGAGACAGCTCGTGGTGTCTCTTCTGTTATCTTCATTATTTGCACAAATCATTGAATTGCCTTTGGCACCGACACGGTTAAATGATGATGAGTGTACATACATTAAATCATGATGATTGTACATACATTAAATCATGATGAGTGTACATACATTAAATCATGATGAGTGTACATACATTAAATGATGATGAGTGTACATACATTAAATGATGATGAGTGTACATAGATTAAATCATGATGAGTGTACATGCATTAAATGATGATGAGTGTACATACATTAAATGATGATGAGTGTACATACATTAAATGATGATGAGTGTACATACATTAAATCATGATGATTGTACATACATTAAATCCTGCCTTGAGCTCCTCTTTAGAGACGGACTGACTGGAGTCTGTATCGAACGTTCGGAACAAATCAATCAGTCGTAGGTTTTCTTGTTTCATGTATTCAAACAAAATCATCGCCGGGTCGAAATCTCTCAGCGTTCTCTTTCTTGTTATTGGCGATATCTTTTTTTTATTGGGATCTCTGTGGTAGACCCGAACAGTCTTAACCTTGTTTAGCTCGTCCAAAGCTTCAAGGAAGTCACCGTTAATCGGAATGTCCTGAAAGAAAGTACTTGATTGATTTAGTTCACACAATACACTATTAACCCCATTGGTGGATAACGATTGATTGATTGATTGATTGATTGCTTGATTGATTGATTGATTGATTGATTGATAAGGGTTTAACTTCGTTTTCAACAATTGTGCAGTCGTATCACGGTGGCCAGTTCACCTACTCATATGTTTCTTGGCTTTTTCACACCAGTAATACACACAACATGTCTTCCAAGCAACTGGCTGCTTTTCAACATAGACTGATAGCCCATTGGTGGATAACGAAAGAAACACGCTAGCCATACTGAAGTTTGTCAATACAAAACTTAATTAACAAAGCCGGGTTTTTTACTCCTGATCCTTGGACTTATAAGCCTCGTCGTTAGTTTAAACTTATTTATTTTACATCGATTGCGAATCAAGCTTTCAGCTTATATTAATCACACTCGATGTCAGCTTTCTGGAGAAGTAACAAGGACTAGCACCGTTAATGTGGGAAAACATCAACGTCAGATTCCGCACATCACGGGACTCGAACCCGGGACCTTTTGTGCGGGATGCGGACGCTCTAGCACTGCACCACTGTCGTCGTCGTTACGGACTAAGCTATCGCGGCTAGACAAATATGAGCCGTTCAATGAGTAAACCAACATTGTTGGACTCTGCGTAAAGTATCGACCCGGATCAGCATAAGCTTACCGCGTAAGCTAACCCGGACAGACACTTTCGCCTCTTGGGGATTTTTGGTTTCAGGAATCATAACTCTATACCTCTATACCCCTGAGACGGAATGTGTCGGCCCGGATCAGTCTGTGCCGACTGCGCAGGCTGATCTTGCTCGATATATTACGCAGAATCCAAAATGTAAGTTTTATCGTAAAACGGCTCAATAAGATTCAAATGCATCTGTGCGTAACGATCAGCATTTTAGATTATTAAACTATTCCATAAATAGTTTTACATGAAACGTGGAGCCGCGCGACTCTGAATGTGGAAGAGTCTGTTTCAAAGGAAAATATTTTTAATATAACTAGACAGCTTGGCGAATAATTTTGATGGATAATTGTCGTAACATATTGTTGGAGTTAAAGAGAAATTGGGCTTGTTTTTAAATAATTCAAATGCTGCAAAAGGCATTATATGCCTTCTGTAGTTGGAAAACTAAACCACATTTATATAGCACCCCTTTAACAATAAAAACATTCAAATGTGCTTTACAGTATGTACACACATACAACGATAGGAGATGTAACATATATTAACGAACAATGAGTAAAGAGGAAATTAAATGAAACTGAAATAATTAAAAAGTCAGAATTCCTCATATTGAACCATTTGGAACCATTTTAAATAATTCCTTATCCTCACGCTATTATTTTGACACTCACGAAAAAGCAGTCCTGTGAGAAAACCAACACATTGACCTCTGCGTAATGTATCGACATAGATCAGGTTGTGCATTCTGCGCAGACTGATCCGGGCTGACACATTCCGTTTCAAGGGGATAGAGGTATAGAGTAATTATTCCTGAAATAGAAAATCCACAGGAGGCGAAAAGTGTCTATCCGGGTAGGCCTGTGCGGCATGCTTAGGCTGATCCGGGTCGATACTTTACGCAGAGGCTATAATGTTGATTTTCTCGCTCATATTGACACAGCTATAACAACGTATGTAAAGAGAGGTAAGACCTACTTATATATATAGTATATGCAAGTATAATAACATGTTACGTTATAGCCTATTCTTGCCTTTTACAGCCACTGGTCGTTTAAGAAACGTGTCAGTAACTTGTAACGAACTACTTCCGGTTGTAACCACGACAACAGTCACGCCCTCTACCACTTCAACAACGACTACGCAATCTACATCAACACAGCCCGTGACATCCACAGTGATGACATCAACATCAACACAGCCCGTGACATCAACAGTGATGTCTTCAACATCAACACAATCTGTAACGTCATCAGTGTCGTCATCAGTGTCGTCATCAACTCGTGGTTCCACGCAACGTGCGGACCCACTTACAGCTGATGATGATGAAGATGATAATAGTACACTGTACCTAGCTATTTTCATTCCGGTCGGATTTTTCATCATTTTGACGGTTATATGCATCGTGCGTTGGAAGTAAGTTTTCATGCACTTAGTAAATTTATTGGGATTTAACGCAGTGTTTTCTTTCAACGATCTTTCTTACCTACCAATGTGCTTCCATACTTTTTGTAAACAGAACTTCACAAAACAGGATTTCCTAGCTACATTCTCCTTTTCAACATAGATTTTTAGCGCATTAGTGGAAGACGAATGACAATTGTTGCGTTGACCTATGTCAAACGTCGACCAAAACAAAAAGGAGGCTAAATAGGGGTTCGAACTGAGAACATAAGGATTGACAGCCCGCGTCTTTAGTAGACTACCGACTCAGCTAGTAGGGCGTTCATGATCTTGGTTAATCACACATGTATAACGTACACGTACTAGGATTGAGTTGTTTCTATTTATATACATAAGGGTATTTGTTTTCCCATTAAAGCGAAATAACAGAAAACTTCCGTGTACGTTACACACACTATTTGTGTACGTTACACACACTATTTGTGTACGTTACACACATTATTTGTGTACGTTACACACACTATTTGTGTACGTTACACACACTATTTTTATACACGACGGTTTGGCCACGCTCCAAATCTCGGATGTCGATCATGAACCTACCAAACTATAGGAAGTAAATCTCTCGCAAAATAAGTCCCTTATTGACCGATGTTTACCACACTCGAATTTTCACTTTAATTGTCAATTATGTGAATATACAATTCGTATGTGAGTATTTGCTCTAGAGGTATTGAGTTCAAGCCATATTTCAATTAATCGTTCTAGCTCTATATCTTAATGGACTTACAAGTCTATGAAGGGAATGTAGTTATTTGCCCTTGCTTTGGAACAATGCTTCGTGGACTACCTTTGCGGGAAAGCTATGGAATCATTGTTACATTGTTTGTTTTCATGGTGTCTAACCCCGCTCTCAACATTATTTCAGTTATATCACGGCGACAGAACACTAATTCGTGATCACTGGGTAAACACATTCAGTACTAGGCGAGTAAACGTTCATGCCCATATGCTCCAAATCCTGACCGCCGCGACATGGTTCGATGCACTTACCACCACTGCTGTATTTATAAGTGAAGTACTTTTAATACTGCACAAATTGATCAATAATATCATATGCTTTCAGATGCGACACACGCAAGAAAGGAGGAAGACGCCTGAAGTACTTGGACAACGGGAACGCTGCAGGTTCAAACCGCGACTCGAAAATTCTAGATAACTTTATCTTTGACATAACGCAAATGGACTTTGTCGATCCCGACAATCCAGCTGTATTTGATACTGAGAAAGAAGCCAACCGTAGAGTTTCCACAAACCCGGTGTATGTTCCCGATGGTACGGAACAAGAAACCTCGTTCACGATACACACAAAGATTCCATTAAGGACAGTATCGGCCACTTTACCACCACATCAAATGCAGTATGCTAGCAACAATCTATCTTTCAAATTGCAAGACTCACAATTTGCAAGGGACTCTGCTGCTTCGCAGACATATGGGATGGTTTTTGCTCAAGGTGGAATTGAAAATGGACATAGAGTACCAACATTAAATGGCAGTATAGTGGATGCGAAACGAAACGACTCGAATCCACAAACTGTCGTAAATCATCCCCGACAAAGTCGAGCAATAATTAAAGAAGATGGTGATGCAATAGTAATACGCGTTAATGATGCATTTGAAAACGATGGAATGAATGAACTCCCAAAAGCAGACGCTAAAGACACCATGAAACAGTCAAAACGTGGCGATGAAAACGTTAGCGCAAAAAGTGGCAGTCCCGAAGCAATAAAACCTGCTAAATCCGTTATTGAACAAACACGAGGTGGCGGGGTAGTGATTCACGTTGGGCGTCCAGCGGACAGCAAACCAAGTGTTCATGCTCTGGACAGTAGTTCCCCCGCTATCATCGTTCCGGAAACTGTCGACGATAGACGATCTGGCACAGCTCTTATACTACCGGGACAAGGACGGGGAGACGAGAATACAGTGTTATACATCAATAACCCCGCAAAAGGATCCTAGATCCTGGAATATTGATTGTTTGACAGGTTGGTGTAGCGCTCGACAACGATTTCTGCATATCGGCTTAAGTGTAATATTTGTTTGTACAGTATGTTTTATATATCTAAGGCATTTTATAATAATATCATACCGGAATATAATACCATGATGTTCACGACAATTGAATAATTGTGAATATTAAACATGTTTTTGTATATATGAGCCGTCCTGCGAGAAAACCAACATTATGGCATCTGCGTAAAGTATCGACCCGTATCAGCCTGATCAGTCCGCGTAGACAGATCCGGGCCGACACATTCGTCGCAGGGGGATAGAGGTATAGATTAACAATTCCTGAAACAGAAAATCCACATGAGGCGAAATATGTCTACCGGGTAAGCCTACGCGGCATGCTTAGGCTGATCCCGGGTCGATCCTTTACGCATTATCCACATTGTTGGTTTTCTTATATGCCTACTACCTAGGCTACTGATACGTACTACCAATTGGATAAATAATAGTATGGCTAGTCGTATGGGAAGTTGTGGGTTGGGTAGTGCTATGGCGTTATGATTCCTGAAACAGAAAATCCACAGGAGGCGACAAGTGTCTATCCGGGTAAGCTAACGCGACATGCTTAGGTTGATCCTGGTCGATACTTTACGCAGAGTCCACACTGTTGGTTTTCTCGCAGGACGTTTCATATTCAGACGATTTTTGATGGCCTTGCCGCAGACGACTTGTAAAAATTATAGTATCAAACATTTGATAACGTTTTTGTTTCTGGTGTTTCTATCTTGTCCGCAACTGTTTTAAAAAAAGATTAATTATTTAGATTACAATTATTCCATCAGGCAGGTTTCTATACACATCCCCTTCCTTAAACAGCTACTTTTATAGATATGTTATGTCAGTGATTCGAGATTGATTTTTATTGATCGGTTACGTAGTACATGTAAAGTACATGTACCTTTGTAACGTATACCGGACTTAAGCCTTCGCGGGTCACCCATCCAGGCATAACCGTGATGAACGTTGATTAACTTTAAGAAAGGGTTAACCACTCTACCAACGTCGCTATAAAAGCCGGCGTCTACGACAAGGCTGTAGAACAAATATTTATACCTAGACCCCGCTCCCGTTACACTATATTTACGTTTAAATACATTTACTTGGAATACAAATTCTATTCCATCGTGATTTTATCTGGTAATCAAAAACTCGTTCTAACTAACTCGTTTGTGAAACTCGTATAAAACCTCACTCGGGACATAATTCCGTCGTCCATCCGTCCGTCTGTCGCTCATTTCCACTCATTAGATTCTCTTCAAACGTGCTCGATATTTTTATACCAATTAAATATCTAAATATATTGAAAACAAATCGTTTAATTGGTTATTTCATTAACCATTGTCAAAAGAAAAGGTGCTTATGAACGTGATGAATGGAGTATGAAATTACTGGTATGTTTGACCCTTTCCCGCCTATATACGCATTTAAACGCATCTACAGCAGACGACTTTTGAAAACATCGTGAAAATAAGAGAAATTGCCACAACGTTTTCAAATATTTTTTAGAAATTATACTTTCATTTTCAAAGATTTTCCAAAATAATTCTAGATGTTTTCAAAGTCGTCTGCTGCAGATATGTCGTGTGTGGGAAAGGGTTTTATTCATTTCTTAATACATGCATATATAATAACTTATCTATTTATTTATTTATTTATTTACATATTGGTATAACGTTTATAACGTGTAATACATAACCAGTGGTGTCGACGTTTCTCTATGTGTCAAACTTGTGAGCCTGAGACACTAATTGGATCCTGGATCGGATCATCCCAAAGATTTAAAGGCATTTCTTTTTACCACATTTCATGTTAGACGAAAAAGGGAGAGGTCCAATGTTAAACATGGAAGAGTCGACTGCGTGTAATTCGAACCCGCCCGAATATGTACACATGATTTACAAAACATACGGCGATACACCTGAAATACCATCTACTAAAACCGCGCATACATACGAATATATATAGCTTTGTCATGTATACATTTAATACTTTATGATCAGCCCTCTTGAGTTGTCTCAGGCATTGCTCAACTTGACGTTATCTCGTGTAAATCCCGTGATATCTTTCGTCGGACAAGTGAACCCTTTCCTAGTTAAATCTGCAGCAATTATAGAGCAGATACAATACGGTTAAAAATATTGCTGCACAACGACGAAATGGCTCATTATGTTCTTTTACTCCTGTTGTCTTAATGTTTTCAAAAGTCGTCTGATGCAGAGGAGTCAGAATGCGGCTGTATGTCGGAAGAGTAAGGGACCCATAAGTAACTTGACCCTTTCCTTCATACGACAATAGGAGTCAGAATGCGGCTGTATGTCGGAAGAGTAAGGGACCCATAAGTAACTTGACCCTTTCCTTCATACGACAATTCTGCTACAGACGAATTTGAACATATTTTGTCAAAAAATGGAAAATCTCTATAATTGAATGAATAACATATGATTAAAAGAGAAAAACATTGTGGCAAAAGGAGAAATTGCTCGTTTTGATCCGTCTGCTACAGAGGCGTCAGCAAGCGTTTATATGAGGGAAATGGTTAAAGTTATCGCGTCGTTTAAAGTAAAGGTTTTTCAGTGTTTTTTCTAATTTAGTTATTCTTAAATGTTTATAATGAAAACCAAGCAACTGATAACATTATACTAATGAAACACTGCAGCAGCAATTCCTATTGCTCCTTATTGGCAATTAGAACTGCTGCTGTGCTAGTTTAAAAAGAAAGATCCGTTCCAGGCATCTATTCGAGTAATACTATACATTCGAGTTATCAGATGTTCACGAGTCCTTTCTATAGTACTACACGACATAATAGACTCATCCGGGTACGTAGATCTTATGTATGTCCCTGCCCGGCTTTAATAATATGAATAACAGAACATGAAGTCCAGAGACAATTCAAAGTATAATTTGACTCAATTCAGAAAATATAACCGGAAAAGATGAAATTGCTGAAGAAGACGGGTCTAAATCAGTGACATTTTTATTTTAAAGGCGCTCTTCAATTTAAAGTGTCCGAAAAATGTACACATTACTATAAATTAGGTAAAATAGATATAAATGAATTCGTAATTTAACGTCGTTTTTAATTTTCTGTTGAAATCCCTTACTATTTCCCACAGTTAGACACTTTCTGACGCCTCTGCAGCTGACGACATTTGAGAATATTAAGGAAAAAGAAAAAACTGCTCATCATGAGCAATCTCTCCGTTTACCAAAATGTTTTCAACTCTTATCAATAATCATACTTTCATTTATAAAGGATGTCCACATTTCAACCAAGATGTGTTCAAAGTCCTCCACAGCAGATGTCTTGTATGTTGGAAAAGGTTAGATGTTTCTTTATTTTCTTTCCATCTGCTGCCCTTATTGTATTTAGTTGAAAAGCCATTAGATTAGTATCGGTCACGCCCCCTTTTTTCATGCACAGGGTGCTCTGAATTTGACAATCATATTTATCATATTTAACAACATTAATCATTTGAAATTTAACTCTTTCCCACACAAGCAATCTGCGACGCACGATATTAAATACCTATAAGCACATATATGGAAACTCTACATAAATGGAAGTGTTATTATTGAAAAGAGTTGAACACATTATGGCAAAAGAAGATGACTTATTAGATCAATATCTCTTTTTACAATTTTGACAAAATGGTCTGTTGCAGATGTTTCAAAATACGTCTGATAGTAGGAAAGGGTAAAATAATGATATAACAATTAGATTTGAGCCGTCCCGCGAGAAAATCAACATTATGGCATCTGCGTAATGTATCGACTAGATCAGCCTGCGCTGTCCGGACAGACTGATCCGGGCCGATACATTCCGTCTCCGAGGAATAAAGGAATAGAGTAATTGTTTCTGAAACAGAAAATCCACACGAGGCAAAACGTGTATATCCGGGTAAGCCTGTGCGGCATGCCAAGGCAGATCCGGGTCGACGCTTTCCGCAGAGACCATATTGTTGGTTTTCTCACGGGACGGCTCATTTGGATAAAACAATGCCCAGTGTGCTTAACTCTCAGCCTTGAGACAAAAGTTGACATCATTTGTTTCATTCAATGGACACAATATGTGTATGAAGATTTATTAGGAATGGGGAGCTAGTGAATATAAGCCCGAGACTATTTCTATTGCAAATTTGTTTAATCCTTTCCCACATGCAACATATATGCAGAAGACGAGTTTGAAAACATCTCAACTAAATCTCTAAGATTGTAGTCAAAATGTGTGTAAAGTCGTCTTCAACATAATTATATTCTCGTAAATAAAAGAATATATTTGTGCACGAAGTTACAAACATTGTGACAAAAAGAGAAATTGCTTATCAGAGCAATTACTCCTTTTATCACATTGTTTTCAATAGTCATCTTCTACAGAGACGTCAAAATGCGTTTATATGTTCGAACAGGTTATTACAGAGGACTAGATAAGACGGAGTAAACTGATCTTTTCCCCACAATATTTCGCTTATTACTCAACCAAACCCTTTGTTGTGTGTAATCCAAATAATCATCTCACTGAGACGATTCTTTTGAGTACCCACATCATAGGGTTTGAATGTAAAATAAGAATTTTAGAGCTCCGAGTTAAAAAGTACTCCCGATGTCAATCATTTGTCTCCATGTTTTAACCCTTTCCCTCATACGACAATTCTGCAGCAGACGACTTTGAACGTATTGTCAAAACATAGTAAATCTCTATAATTGAATGGATAACCTATGACTTAGAAAACATTGTCGCAAAAGGAGAAATTGCACGTTTTGTGCAATTTCTTCTTTTGTCACTGTTTTTAAAAAGCCTTCTGCTGCAGAGGCGTCAGAAAACGTCTATATGAGGGGAAGGGTTAATCATATCTAATTGAGCATTCAACTTTACTTGATCACATGTATAGCACAAAACACAATGGGGTTATGTCACACACAAAATCCCACCCTCGGAGGTCGAAATGCCTAAGCTTCCAGGATATATTTTACGACTAGATGTAAGTGCAGACTGATCTTGATCGTCCCTGGTCGCAAAAAACGGTGAGAGTCGGTTTTCATGTAGCGTAACTCTTGTATAATTTAACTGTTTCAATTATCTTTCATCGTACTTAAATTCCCAGTTCTTTTTCTTCTCTGTTCAACCACCCGTTGGGGTAGCTTCTTTTTATCGTACACTTGACCTAACTTTTCAAAGATGTCAATAAACAGAGTCGAGCCATTGAAGAACCAGCCAAGTTCGGACGTGGAATAATCCTGGGGGAAGGTATGGTGGTAGTTGTGGAAGCCTTCCCCAGCCGCGAACAAAGCCACAAAAGGGTTTTCCGAGGGGCTGATTCGGATATCGTAGGGTTTTGAACCCCACATGTGGGCTGCACTGTTCACTAGCCAAGTCGCGTTAAGCGTGAAGCAATATCTTAGTATCGCCGGTATCAAATAGGCGACGAGCCACGACTCGCCCCAACAATAGACAGGAACGATGGCTGGTACGATGAAACACATGAGTAGCACTGATTGTTTGTAATACCTGCAAAAGAAATGAAATCAGAGTTCAACACACTGCCTTAACCCTTTCCAACTTAACACAATTGAGCCGTCCGGCGCGGAAACCAACATTTTGGCCTCTGCGTAATGTATCGACCCATATCAGCCCGTGCAGTCCGCGCAGACTGATCCGGGCTGACACATTCCGTCTCGGGGGATAGAGGTATAGAATAATGATCACTGAAACAGAAAATCCACAGGAGTCTATCCGAGTAGGCCTGCGCTGCATGCTTAGACTGATCCGGGTCGACACTTTACGCAGAGTCAACATTGTTTGTTGATCCGGGTCGACACTTTACGCAGAGTCAACATTGTTTGTTGATCCGGGTCGACACTTTACGCAGAGTCAACATTGTTTGTTGATCCGGGTCGACACTTTACGCAGAGTCAACATTGTTTGTTGATCCGGGTCGACACTTTACGCAGAGTCAACATTG
>JAUELF010258991.1:0-11452 GCA_031471495.1 Clinocardium nuttallii
TTAACTATTTATTTTTTTGTGAGTAACGGTTAAATTAACCCTTTCCCTGTTTAACCGTTCCTCACAAAAAATAAAGTCAAATCAGTCTGCAAACAGCTTTAAAAAACATCTACTCTAGGCAAAGAGGTGGAAAATTTCCATAATCAAGTTTTAATATATGAAAGAGTAAAATGAACAAATTGCGGAAAAAGAGAGAAATTGCCCATGAAGAGCAATTTCTCCCTTTGCCACAACGTTTTTTAAAGTCTTAGTAACTCATTGCAGTGCTTTTAAAAAGTTATGTCAAAATATTTAGAACTCTAAAAGTCTAGTTTCTATGTGATTTTATTCATTATAGTGCAGTGTTATCATCAAAGATCAAAAGAGTCGCTCATCGTGACATATACATGATTGATGAAACGGTAAAAGATGGTGCTTCCATATATCGCAATTCCATATTCATCTCCAAGCTTTCGACACTCGCATGCCACTCAAATCTTATGCCTGAGCTGGAAAAGCAATCAGATATCCCATATGATCTTGGAAATGGGGAATTCATACAAAATGAGTGTAACTAGTATTTTACGGAGGTTGTGTTACAACTGTTTTGCACCATAACAAGAATATGGGTTTTGTCATGTGGAAAACGTTGGAAATAGTGTGTCTCCTGCTAGAAAATTTGATTTGGATAATCCTTTCTCTCAATATATGAGCCGTGCCCCACGAGAAAGTCAACATTGTGGACCCTGCGTTAACTATCGAACTGGATCAGCCTAAGCAGGCCGTGCAGGTTAAAGCGGATAGACACTTTTCGCCTACTGTTGGTTTACTGCTTCCGGAATCATTACCTTAGCTATACCACCCCCCCCATACCCTATACCTCTATCCCGCCCCGAGACATAATGTGTGGGCCCAGGTCAGTCTGAGCGCACAGCACAGGCTGATCTGGGTCAATACATTATGCAGAGGCCATAATGTTGGTTTACTTGAGGGACAGCTCATATTAACCCTTTCCCTCATAAGACTATTCTGCAACAGACGTCTTTGAACATATTTTGTCAAAAAATAGAAACTATCTATAATTGAATGGATAACCTATGACTAAAAGTTGAAAACATTGAGGCAAAAGGAGAAATTGCATGTTTCTAGATTACACTATGTTTTCAAAAAGCCGTCTGCTGCAGAGGCGTCAGAAAGCGTCTATTTGAGAGAAACGGTTAACCCTTTCCAACATACAGCTGCTTGTTGTGCCTCTGCAGCAGATCAACAACTTCTACAAACTCATAATGAGGGATTTCTATTTTTCCAATCAACTTTATTCAATAATTGCTTTTCATTTATAGAGTTTCCATTTTTTTTGCGCAGATGTTTTTGAAGTTGTCTGCTTCAGATTTGCTGTATGTGGGTAAGGGTTAACAGTGCATATCTACTGTGATGTATTTTGAAAACTATATATGGTAAAAATATTTAGAATTATTATTGTACATTTAGCCAGTTACATAATACTGTACATTTACAAAACATAATATTCAATTAACTTGGAATTATCTCTAGATAAACCCTTTCCCAATTACAACATATCTGCAGCAGATGGTGTAAAACATCTAGGCAAATATATGAAAAATCTCAACATTTGAATCTATAATTGTTCTCTAGTTGAAAATGTTGTGGCAAAAGGAGAAATTGCTCTTTCACAATGATTTTAAAGCCGTCTACTGCAGATTTATTCTTTGTGGAAAAGGATTTTATAGTAATAATTGAAACATATATTCAGTTGTTTAAAAAGTCTTGATTCCAAATTTGTGAAACCATACCCTTTTCATAGTAAGACAGTTACAACTGTTTAGTATCACTCTACATTATCAATAATTCACAAAGATGGCAGACACAATTTTTTTCATAAGTTTGGGGGCAAAAAAATGGGAGCATGCCTGTGGGTAGGCGGGCGACTCCCTCTGTAATTAAATTACCCACAAAAACACTTGTCAACCTACCCAAGTCTTAAATTCAATTCCATGCTTCACCTAGGTTATGAAATAATTTCTCATTTATTTTGTACAGTTTTCTCTCCCTTATTTCCTATCCTTTTCGTACCTTTCCTGTAACATGGGGTGGATGAACTCGACACATCTGCAGCAGAGACCTTTAGAAAACATTGTGGCAAAAGGTTTCATAATTTCCCCTTCTCTTACAATGTTTTATAACCTATTTTCTATAATTACAATTCTCATTTATTCATATTTTCTGGATTTTATAAAATTTGCCTAGTTGTTTTTAAAGTTTTACGCTGCATATGTATTGTATGTGGGAAATGGTAAATACATAACTTTTCAAATAGGGGAGTTATTTCCTGTAACACAAACTCACATCTCTATACAACCTATTCCATTTTTAGTTTTAATCCAACTCTGCACTGTTGGAACTATATATATATAACTATAAAACAATTCACCTGAATGTGAACAGATTTAATGAAGAGCCAATGGAAATCTTGAAAAGTGTAAGTAAGATTATAAGACCAAACAGAAACATTGTAAGAAAAGTACTCTAGCTGTGTCAAATGGTGTCAAATGTTGTCTGTATTTTTAGATGAGACAACATGATTCTGATAAAATATCTATTATTTCTTACATACAACATACAACAATTCTGCTGGAGGTGAGTTTGCCAGGAAATTGGCAAAACATAATTATAAAATCTCTATAAATGAAAGCTTAGTTTATAAAAATTATTGAGTTAAAAACATTATAGCAAATTATTGCAATTTCTCTTTTTGCCACTATTGTTTCAAAAGTCTTCTCCTTCTGATGCGTAAAAGTGTGTCTACATGTTGGAAAGGTTTAAAATCACATAAGAATGCTAAGAAATAATTCAGGATGCAACTTATGTTATGATTATGTTTTGAGTAGTTAATAATTTAATACCTTATAGTATGCCGCACATAACATATCAAAGTAATTATGCTTAAAGTATATTATCATTCAGATCTGTTTTGAAATGACAAACTTATTAATATATACATGAGAATACAATCATGCCAGGAAAGTATTCTTTCTTACTTCAAAATCCTTGAAAGTTATTTATCAAGCAAAGAGAACTAAGGGTAAAATTCAATATGAAAAATTTCAACAACTTGCGATATTAGCAAAAATTTAATAAAATTTTGGAAAAGGCTACACCAAGCCGCTAGCCATTGCCTTTCTGCGGGCTTTCTGGTCACTTACGTATCAAATCATTCGGAAATATGTCGTCAAACAGCGTCAAGATACACTTTGAAGAAACCAACGGCAATATCGTAGCAATATCCAATCTTGACGATACAACCATCTCCCTAACCAACTCACAAATTCATTAATTTCTGCATACTTTTCTGCTAGACTTAACTTTGAGAATTGAAGCGACTTTTGAAAAATAAATCTCACTATTCTTAGATGAAATTCAATTTTATCAGCTTTGTTAAAAAATTTGAGTTTTAAACGTAATGAATATTTCTGCCCAAGTAAACATGGCATCTAGATCACCAACGATTGTGTTACCCAAGGTTCATTGGTTCCGGCACTCGCTGGGAGACCTCCAAAACAATTTGACGAAAGGCCCAAGCAATAAATAATACCGTAAAGTAACAGAACAGTAGTCATTGTTATTTTCTTCCCATCTCTTTTCCACATACAACAAATTTACAGCAGTCAGCTTTGGAAACAGCTAGGCAAAACTATTGAAAATCTTCATAAATCAATATAATTATTGAATAAGTTTGAAATAATGTTCTAAAAGGAGATTGCTCATTATGAGCAATTTCTCCTTTTACCACCCTGTATTCGATAGTCTTTTGCTGCAGATGCATCATAATTTGTCTAAAATTTGAAAGGGTTAACCCTTTCTCTAATACAGGCATTATTTGATGCTTTATTATACAGTAGACAGCTATTGAAAAACAATGCTTTATTGATGATATAAATGATATAAAATGCTTAATCAACAACAGAAAAGCTGTAATAACAATAAGTATTTTGTATTTCTACAATCTTTGCTTCATAATCTAATACCGGTAACATTTATTTTTTTTATTATTTTCTAAACTGCATTTGACGCATCTGCAGCAGACATCTGATGAGCAATTTTACCTTTTAAGCTACAATGTTTTCAACTCTATTTTGAATAATTAAGTTTTTATATACAGATTTTTAATATCTTTGCTAAGATGTTTTTTAGGTCGTCTGCTGTAGATTTGTTCCAATTAGGGATTAGGCAATAACAATAATTAAGGGGCAAATTCTATATTCCACCAATGTTTTAAAATTATCAGTTATAACCAGTGGGCCGGGTCATACCAAAACGCCAATGCTCATCTGCTCAAAAAAAGGGCATTACTCAAATATTAGTAAAGGCAGAGTTATTCAACTTGGTATAGACATGCATATTGTGCCTAGGAACTAGGAACTAGGTTCCTAGAAAGCTTCATTTGAAAATGTTGAACAGTTATTGAGTTATGAGGTAAGGTAAAAGTTTTGTGATATATGACAACGCCAAGGGTTTCACAATATCCCAACTTTTTTTCTTCAAAAACATAAGAGCTAAAAATGAAAGTATTGGCTGCCCTCCTTGGCGCTCAGGATTGCGGGGTTAGAATTACGACTGACTGGCTGGTGTCAGGATAAATGGATCAGTAGTAATTGTATCTTACTCAGGAAACACTGTAAGGTGACAAAATACTGACAATTTGTGGAAAGCGGCATAATGCACCACCCAATCAAGCTTAATGCATAACGGTTATATTAACCTAAAGCTTATTTAGACTACCTCTAGATTAAAAAGGTGTGTATTCCATGTTCTTTAAAGTCCTTATCTGACCCTTAAATCCTATGTTGTGGGTACTCAAAAGAATTGTCTCCATGAGAGGATCATTTTGATAACCAACAATATAGAGCTTGGTTGAGCAATAAGCGAGATATTGGTGGGGAAAGAAGACAAGTTTACTATAGACTCTGACTTAATTAGCGGTGAAGCCGACCACTAATAGGATTTGATTATTTCTAGGATCACTCCTGTGTAATGGGGCTTGCACCAATGTCCTAATTCAATAAACACATTAGATACAGAAAACTGACTTTAGTGTCATCATTTAGCCTTTAACCCTTTCACACATACAATATGACCCATCTGCAGCAGGCTGTTTTTGGAAATCATTGTGGCAAGAGAATAAACTGCTGGTGATGAGCAATTTCTACGTTGCAACATTTTTTTTTAATTCTAGCGATTCAATAATCGTTATAACCTTAATTTTCCGAGAGTTTCTGTATTACTTTATACCTTGTAACTTTCAGTCTTCTGCTGCGAATTTGTTCTATGTGGGAAAGGGGAAAAATAGATCAGATTTTCACAGCCCTACAAATAAATCTCTTAATTGGTTGATGGATTCATTCATCAAATATTTCAGACTGATATACCAGGATGTGACAGTTCTGTTTATAAATTAATTTTGCAATCATGTCTTGTTATCCCTTTCCCTAATATAGACGCTTTCTGACGCCTCTGCAGCAGACGGCTTTTTGAAAACATAGTGACAAAAGAAGAAATTGCACAAAACATGCAATTTCTCCTTTTGCCACAATGTTTTCCACTTTATGTCATAGGTTGTTATTCATTCAATTTTGGAGATTTTCTATGTTTTGACAAAATATGTTCAAAGTCATCTGCTGCAGAATTGTCGTATGAGGGAAAGGGTTAACTTCAACAAAAGCAACTGAGCGATTGTATTTTAACCCTTTCCTGCTTACAGACCCTTTCTGATGCCTCTGCAGCTGACGACTTTTGAAAACATTGTTCCTGATTCCTCTTTGGTTTTCTCAAATTTGTAAAACTTGAGCAGTGCCCTTTCCATTAAAAAGTGTTACATATCAATTACATTATCAAGACCCACAGTTTAACCATTTAATAAGTTTCTCACAATTAGTTTTCATCTAAATTGTCTTCCATAGAATTGTTGCAAAAGGGAAAGGATTAATTGTGCAAATGTTAGTTTAAACTTAATTATCTTACATTGATTGCGAAACAAGCTTTCAGCATATATATTAATCAGCGATGTCTGCTTCCTGGAAACTTGACCAGTACTCGCGCCTTTTATTTTAAACAATTTGTCAGAACCCGCTCATCACAGATGTGAGCCCAGGACCTTTGGTACGAGAGGCAGTCGCTTTTCCCTACCCAACTGTCAAGGGTAAATAAAACCAGTGGTTGTTCCCAATACTCACTTTTATTAAATACCTAGTAATATCTCTGCCAGCAATATCTAGACGTCTTGTTAAATGTGGAAGAGCAAAACCCTCGTATACTGGACATACATGAGTGACTCCGTCACCTGAATCCACCACCACTCCAGTTATCAAACCTGTTTAAACAAGAATTGATTTACCATTTAAATTGTGTGCATTAATGTGATAATATCAAACGATTTTTCTCATCCTTGTATATTTCTAAACATCTTCGTAGTTCATGTAATACAATAATACATCTTTAAAACCCTTAACCTTTACCCACATGCATCAAATCTGCAGTAGACAAATTTGAAAACAATTGGTATCAAACATAGAAAATCTATATAATTGAATGTACAATTCAAAAAAAAGTTGAAAACATTGTGACAAAGGGAGAAGTTGCTCGTCTTGAGCAATTTCTTCTTTTGCCACAATGTGTTTTAAGTTGTCTGCTGCAGGGATGTCAGAAAGCGGCTATATTTTTGAAAACACCAAGAATCAACCTTCTAAAGATACATCATAAAGTCCTCATTGAACACCTTTGTAATTGTGCCCATCTCAGTAGTGTAATGGTGCAGGAGGTAGCATGTTTGATCCCCAGCCAGGTCACACCAAAGACTTTATAAAGCTAGTAATGGCTGCCCTCCTTGATGCTCAGGGTTCTTGGGTTAACATTACAACTGACTGCAGGCTGGTGTCAGGATAAATGGACCTGTAGTAAGTTGGTAGTTTACACAGGAAACACCATGGTATGATTAGAAATCGTTGAAAACCAAATGGTAGGACTTTGTAACCACAGAATGTGTCTCCCCTAATAGCTAATGCCAACAACTTTTGCCACACTGTTTTCAACTATATTTATAAATATCACTTATATGGATAGATTTACAATAATTGTACATAGATTTTATCAAAGTTTACAAGTACTTGCATTGTCTGAGAAGGTCCTGAGATTTTAACTCATTTTCATTGGAATCTAACTTGGGATATTTGGATCATTTGTGAGATTTGTTTGGTATTTTTTGCTTTTTTAAACAATCTTTCAGTTATATTATGACATTGCCTTTGTAAGTTGCCAGTACAACTGATTCACTTATCCTGACATCAGCCTGTCAGTCATAAAACTAACCCAACAATCCTGAGAGCAAAGGAGAGAAAGCTGATAATGCAATTTTTAGAGTCATAGAAAGATGCTGAGCAACTACTCCTCAAAAAAATACTTGAAAAAAAGAAGACCTTTTCAATGATTGGACATTTTATTAAACTATATTATAACTATTTCTGAACTATAATTATATAGAATACATGTCTCAATATTGGCAATACATGTCAATATTTCCAAATATGAATTTTACCTACCTTGAGCATAGAGTGTTAAAACTGCTTGTATTGCTATATAAATACCCTTGAACCCATACTGTTCAAACATCACCTAGAAATAAAATGTAAGATTGATTATTCTCCTGGTTTGTATTTGTACTCCAGGTCATCAGTTCAATGAGGAAATAGAGATAAAGATAAGGTAAAGAAAACTCGTCTTTTCCCTGTAATATGATAATGTTTTTGTGTGGATGGATTAAATTTCCCCATCATGTGAAAACAATAAACCTGCATTGTTCAATCCATTATAACCAATCTGGAAAGTTCTTATCAGAATATGAGTGATAAGACTTCAAAAGTGCAAATACAATGCCCTTTAATTGTGCCAACTTGTATAGAGATCTATTTGCATGGAAAAAGCTCAGTTGTGTCTTGTTTACCCCATTCCCACATACAATAACTCTGCAGCAGATGATTTGGAAAATATTTTAGAAAAATCTACTACCGAAAGTTTTATAATGGAAAAGAACTGAAAACATCTGCTGCAGATAGGTAAGAAAGCGTCTGTGTGTCAGAAAGGATAACAAGTGCATCTCTCAGACTTGGATAAACAGATAAACACTCACCTCTGTCATTTTTTCTCTATTTTTCATGGGGTTCATAGGCGGCTCTGTGAGCAATATTTTCGTATTCTCTGGACTCAAATCCATAATATCTTTTCCAAATGTGTAGTTATACAGATGGATCATGTCTTCCCAATTTCTGACTATTCCATTCTCCATAGGGTAATTGACTTCTAACATAGATCGTAGCTGGCTTGCCTCATGTCCGACCATTAAATCCTAAAATTTTAAATTCCTGATGAAAGTAATCAGTCCAGTAAGCCATAAAATGACTTTTCGAATTGGACTTGTGTGTCATGCATTAATATTTTTAAACATTTCAATATCTATACAATTACTTGCAAAAGGAAAAGAGACTGACTTTGTGATCTAGCTCTAGAGTGTTAACACGTTTTTTACAAAATCTGAGCTTTAGAGCTCTCATGACACAGTTTCAAGCATGATCTAGATTTGATTGAAATGCATGTTTTGATGAACTTTCATGAAGATTGGAAGGTAAATGTGGACAACCGAAGCCAAACCAATATTCCATCCACAGAGGTCTAGACAAGGAGGAGTATACAGCTCTTTTCTCCACAATATCTCTAGGATTGATTGTTGGGATTTAACGCGGTTTTAACAATTTATCAGTCATATCACGGCGGCCAGTTCACCTACTCATGTATTTCCTGGTTTTCTTACACCAGTACTCCACAAAACAATCTTCCCAAGCAAAATATCTCTAGGAGGGATCATCAATGAATGTGAAACATATATATAGCAAATATCAAACCAGAGAATGTTGCTTGATTTGATCTAAATTATTGATGCAACACAAATTTAAACAGTTGCTTAATATACTTTTAATTTGCTTTTCAGTACCAATCATTTTAAACAACTTGCTTTTAAGACAACTATTTTGCTTTATTAAGAAAATACTCTTCTTATCTGTAGCGCTGAAACACAATATCAATTATGAGTCATAATATGGTGTCAGGAAATTATGTTACATCACTGAATCATGATTTATTCTTCTATATTTGAAGAACTGTGTTATATAGTTTAACAACGAATTATAAACTGTTAGATACAACTAAATCTATATAATGATATGCCATTAACTTTTAAAAGATCTGTTAATTTCATTTAATTTATACTTTTCTTGAGCATTTTGAACGTGTCCTTCCCGACAAACTCATGGGAGGGCTTTTTGAAAAACAAAAGAAACTGTTTTACTTTTTATTTAAAGCCTGCAACATTATATATGTCATATTGTATGAAATAATAATTTATCAAATTATTTGTAAATATAACTTTAAACATTTAATAGGATGACGTAATTAAGATTTTGTAGAAATGTAGAAATGTTTCTTAATAAAACATTGGAAAGTGACGTTACGAAATGTGTCCACCCAGAGACATCACATCTTAATAGCTACAAAACTTTAAACCTATACCAATAACCATTTTTTCATGCAATCCAATCATGAGATCACTTCTTTCCTTATGTCGTTAACACCTTGCTCTTGGACATGAATATTTAATTTGACATGGAGTCAAAACATTGTGTATGAAAATGGTGTCTTTTTTGTTACGACACATTATCTTTTAATAATTAACAAAAGCTTTTGTCTGTTACCTAGAATGAAACATAATATTGGCTATTCTAGGTGCGACATTAACTAACTCAACAAATACGACAAGAGAAAGTCATTTACACATCCACAACGCCAATTTAGGTAATCAGTGTTTGCTTATAATGTATCGCAATGTGTGGTTGATTTTTAATTCTTGATTTAAACTGTCCTGAGATGTTTGCGATACTATTAATTTAATTTACTACATTTTTTTAGGGAAAGAAAATCGCGATTTGTGTCTCTTTTGACTTGTAACATTGACTGTTCGGAAAAGCATATTCAACATCTGTGTTTATGTAATAAAAACATATTTGCATGATTATTATAATATATATATAGTTTAAATCATTGGTGTCCTGTTACAGACTTACATGAAGTGCACTCTTTGGTTTCAAGTTACATCATTCTGTGTCCTGACACTCCTTTATATTTAAAGCTAAAAACTATTTTGTAATTTAGAAAAAGAACAGCTTTAGATATTGTGCTAAGCATATACAGCATTTAATTTGACAAAAATCATATATTTTAAAAAGAGAACACCACAGTTTGGGTGATGTAACACAAAATCCTGGACACCATATTATTGCTCATCAAGGATTTCAAAGTTTTACTTACCTTTAGTTCTACATTGTTTACTTTGACTGCAGATCTGATAATTGGTCTTCCAACTAAAGATGGAAATATATGGGAGGGGAAGTTGGAACCGGCACGTCCACATTTCACAAACTGAAAGTAACAGAAAATATGATTATCAGCAGATTTTGGTTTATCGTAATCAAATTAGATGGTTATCAGAGCAAGTCAACAGATTGATCTTTTCAAAATTATATGAAATGGACAAGTTTTAAATTATCTGTCAAAAATATTATAATGAATAACATATACTAGGCACTGTTTAACAACAGAGAAACCCTGCATCATGTCTCTCCCAGATTTTTCATTTAAAACCGATTCACTGCAGATTGAAATCATTTTAAAATTGGGTGTTTTCGTAGGAGTTAAACAAAAATAAAGATGAACATACCACTTGACAACTTTAACCCTTTCCCCCCGTAAGACAATTCTGCAGCAGACGACTTTGAATATATTTTGCCAAAACATAGAAAATCTCTATGCACGTTTTGTGCAATTTCTTCTTTTGTCACTATGTTTTCAAAAACCGGTCTGCTGCAGAGGCGTCCGAAAGAGTCTATATGAGGGAAAGGGTTAATATTATGTTGTTTTGGCAAGAAAATCGGTTCTTTCGTTGGAAAATGAAAACCCTGCTCTCCAATTTTAAATTGTATTTATAACTAAGAAAAGAAAAGCAAAATAAGAGATTTCTGGGTCTTGCAATGGTTTACAAAAATGTGATGCATTCTTCAAACTTGTTGATTCCCTTTGCCAATATATTCAATAATAACCATTTGTTTTCTTAACAAGAGGCCCAAAAGGGCCAGTATCGCTCCACAGCCAAATCTTCGAACAGCCCTGCCCCTGGCGGCCCTGTTTTTCAACCAATCAACAAGGCTTGAAGGAATCTGATAGAGGGTCACCCGAAGAACATTTCTACAAAATTATTTGAAAATCGGCTCAACACTTTTGGAGGAGAAGATTTTTTAAGTTTTCACTATGGCCATTTAAGGCAAAATAGCCCCACCCTCTGGCGGCCATGTTTTTC
>JAUELF010259001.1:0-11452 GCA_031471495.1 Clinocardium nuttallii
TTTAGTTCATTAACGATAGTTTGAGGGGAAGTAACTCTGAAATTACTACATTTAGCGAAGCAATCATGCGGAACACATGGATTTTCCCTTACAAGAGACAGATGTAAAATGATCAAGAGATTGCTCAAATAATTGGAATAACGTCGACGTATCGAAGTCAAAACGACGAACTTTAATTACTGTGTAAAACATTCAGAGCTTTTAAACCTTTCTCTGCTAAGGCTTTCTGATTCAAACGAAATGAGCCAGTATAATTGAATAGTGTATCAAGATAGTTAAAATCATTTACAATTTCTATGTTTGCGTTATTATATGTCCAACGCTCGTTCACTCTTAATCCACATATTTTCCTAAAGACAACGATTTTTTTGTCAGTATTGACCTCTAATCCCCATTTATTACAGTATATGTATACCTTATTTAAACTAGTGTTTGCAAATCAACTGGATCATCACTTAAAATAGCCATATCATCTGCAAACAGTAAAATAAAATCTTAATGTCTCCAATATTCAATCCAGACGAATTATTTCCCTGTAAATAAAGTTCAAGGTCATCTATAAATAAATAAAGTTGAGATTACCTCGCCTTGTTTAAGTCCAACGTGAGAGAATAAACAATCAGAGGTCTTTTTTATTAACTTTAACAAAATATTTAACCTTTGAATACATATCTCGAAAGATTCGTAACATTTGTTACACTTACTCCCTAAATAGAACAACTTTAACCATAACCCATTCCTATAAACAATATCAAATGCCTTTTTTAAATTTATAAAGACAGCATAAAGACGTTTATTTTCAGAGACCATCTTTTGTATAATTGTATCAGGACGAAACACGCGTCTGTCGTGGAGCGCTTTGGTCTTAATCCGAAACTTAGAATTAACTCTTTTCAATGATATGGGGTGTTCTACATGAGTAACGCATAGACATTTCACATGGAAACATTTTTGTGTGTATTGTGACCTCTAACAAGCATATATATGGTAAAGGGGAAGCAAATCAGATCGGACAGCGCGCCCATGGCAGACAATCTTTTCCAGGGGTTGACAGATGAAATTCATGAGGCTGAAATGGTCTCCCATTGGACAATAATAGTGTTGATGAATGGTGAAAGACTTTTTAATTAATTTGAATACCCTCTTACTAATTTGTTATCAAATCATTGTTTGCTTTTAGCTCAATGGACAGCTTAAGAGCCATTTTCAGAACAACATGTAGGATTTTCTGAAATTAATAGTTAAATTAACTGCAGGTTAAGAGTGACCTTTAATTTGACGTCATAGCTAATAAATAAAGGAAGGTGAATATGTGAGTTTTTTGCTAGTTTAAGAAATATCTTTAATTGAATATAGGTTTCTGGGTTATTTTCAGTGTTGGGAAAGAGCTATATCTCAAAACGCTATAATGGTAGCCTATGGAAAATGGATTGCTTCATACCTTGTCGCCATTACGGCAATTATCGATTATCAAATTAACAAATGTTTTCGACAAATGAATATTCATTTGATAATCATCTGCTGATCGCAAACAGGATTAAAACATAATAAGAGAACAATATAAAAACACCTAACCCTTTCTCACATACAACCCATCCGCAGAAGAACACTGCAAATATCTAAGCAGAAACAATAAAGACAATTCATATACTCTATTTGTTTTCCTGTATTCCCAATCATTTCAAAGGGGTCTGTGTTTGAAAGCCTAGTAGTCAAAAGGTGTCGGTATCAAAACAGTTCAAGTAGGTGCTGCCAGGGCATCAACTGTACATGTTTTCTCTATCAGGTTAAAAAAGGTTAACACTTCGCCGCTTGCAGACGAATTTGGCGTAGCAGACGACTATTGAAAACATTGTGACAATATAAAACAATAGACATTGTGAAGCAAACGTGGCGTCTGCTGCAGATTTGTCTTATGTGGGACAGGATGAGTTGTCCAAACACTAGGGTACCAATACTATGGTTTGATCTACATGCCTAAATATAGATCTACTTTTACTTTCGGTTTCAAGAATTCGCAATGTCTTTCAGAAAACAGAATAAATTACGTAGATTTAAAAATACCTATCATGTTTCTGGAAAATCCGGAATCTTGTTTATTGCGCCGTTCGAAATGATCGGTTAGTGTTACATAAAGGCGATCGTAACAACTGCGGAATATTAAACAACTAGAACACTTCAAGGTACGGGACCATCCATAGTTTCACTGTTCAACGTTAGAGACAAAGGTAAACAGAAGTCTTTATTTATATACATACCAGAGACATGTAAACATGTATTTATGAGTCTCTATTTATACTTTCGAATGCATTATCATGTCAGATTATTGAGAAATACAGTGGATTGTGAACACTACGTATTCCGATAAAGCGTCTTTTTTCGAGAATTTCTTATTTGTGTCGAGATGTTTTTCAAAATCATCTGCTGCATAAGTATTATACAAAATAAGGAAGGAAATAGCTTGATACGGTATACAATTTCCCGTTATATTGTCACTGAGTGAGCACGATTAAAGGTGATACTGTTTTTCACGATTGGCTATTCCCAAAGTGGAAAAAGCTCTGATCACGAATATTAGGTATTTACTTCTTTTATTCTAATTGGGGTTTTACGTCGTTTTCACCAATATTTCAATTTTATAACGGCGACAGATCACTAATTCATTATCCCTCGGTAAACAAACCACTATTAGGCTAGGAAATGGATCTTTCCCAAGGGCACTCCGCCGTGACCATCGTGTAAGTCGGGTATTTACTAACGGAGTGATTATTTTAGTAAATGTTGCAGATTAGAAATTGTATTCCATATCCTTGAACATTTGACATCTCAACCTTTTGTTGTGAGTAATCAAGAGGAATATTGTTGTACACGCTCTAATGTTGGCATCTATCAGATACATGGTTATTTCACGAACAAGTTATTTTTTGGTGAATTCGCGAACAGAATGTTTTGCCTCCAAAAAGGTATGGGGGCGGCGTAAAGAAACGTATTCATGAACTATTTTGCCTAGTTCATGAATATAATGTTGAGACCCGGGCTGTATGTTGCCTTATATACAGAGTTGTTTAGATAGGAACACCATTCTTCTTTCTAAATTCATGAACAGAATGTTGAGACTCGAGAAGGTGTGTCGGCGATGTAAGATACAGATTGAGGAATGTCGTAAATGTACTGGTTGTCATATCGTGTGGTACTGCTCTAATGCATGTCAGAAGGAGGACTGGAGTAACCATAAAGAAACCTGTGGGAAGACAGCGAAGGTATGTGACAACATCCAACGGGAATCTCTTGACTGTTTCAAAAATAAGTGGACCATGGGCATAAATATTTTCAGTTTATCTGACATGCACTTGAGCTGCGACATGCCCATTCTTGAATTTATAAGGGTTGAAACTTTGCACATGCCATTCCTGTCATTAGAACCTGCCAATCCAATAGCGATGATTTGGACTTTATCATAGTTGTGCCCCCTTTTAAGAATTAGGTCTTTCTAATTGAAATGTTTTACACAACGGCATAACTCTGTAGATACAAAAGTTAACCACCATTTGACAAGCTCATTGGTGAGCCTGACATGCAGTGTAACAACATTAAGGCCCTTTTAAACGTTCTGAATTAGAGGTATGTGTGAAACCTTATTATTTATGAATCTTTTTGAAATAGATCAATAAAAGAAATAGAGATTAATCAACTTATTTTTTCAAAGATTGGAATATAATTCACGAGCCGTCTTGTGAATGGAAGGAGTCACGAGTGACGTAGACACGAGTTACTCCTCCACTTCACAAGACGGCGAGTGTAATATATTCTAATCTTTGAACAAATAAGTTGAATAATCTGTTTATAACATTTCATTATTATTTGTTGTAATACATTAAATTTTTCATTACGCGTCTTCCACCATAGATTATGTTTACTGGGGATTATTTTTTGTCCTTTTACCTACTTTGCGCATTATTTTCGGATGAGGATTGGCCGTGGAAAAAGGGAGGGGCACGCATGCGCAATTGTGTACGAGATTAGGTAGTTTAATTCACTGGTGTTAATTAAATGTAAATCAACGATTATGAATTTTCTATCACCGAGATATCCTTATCTTTGATGGATAGAAATGTAATACAATTGTTTAATATTTTATTTGTCGAAACAGTTCAACAAACGTTGCTGTCCTAACAATAGCTGATATTCCACAAAAGGGACACGAATCAACGAGAGCGCTGTCGTATAGAAACCCATTTTTAATTTCCATTATTTATTTAAACCACAGGAAGGAGACGACTTGCCACAAACCAGATGTGGCTACTGTAGTGGATGGAGCTCTGATATAAAGAGATGTACCGGCTGCTATAACGTTTCCTATTGCTGTAAAGAGTGTCAGAAAAATGACTGGCCCAATCACAAGGCGCTGTGTAAAAGGAAGGACAAACCAGTGGAAAACAAGGTAAATTTGCGTACTTGTGTAATGTTGCGCGGTCTGACGATAATGGAGTCATCATCACCGTCTTCGCGATATTGACCGTCTGAAATTGGAGCGGGAGACCAGGCTTGCATTCCCAATTCGGGTCATACCACATACTTGGTAAAATGGCATTTGCGACAAGAATAAACTCATATTAAATTGCTCGTCTCGCAGTTTGATCTTGTTCTGCTTTGGCCGCCAATTAGAAAAGGCAATTTATGACAGACTATGTAAACTTGGATCAGAATAAATAGTCCACAACTTTGACTCGTATACGGAGAAACGTTATATATATCCGGTTGCAGCTAGCTAGCTGTATCTTGAGTATAAATTTGTTATGTACGTACAGCATTCATTGTAAAGACGATACACTATTTAGTTTGTACGTTCTGCATACATTGAAGCTAGCTAGTGTACCTTGGATATTTCCTCCTCATCCGTGGTTCATTCTGTTTTATATACTAGGAGCTCGCTAAGAAACAGACTTTCGTTGGAAATTTGAGCGTATCTGAATGTTTCCTAATTCAGTACACGAGGCATAAGTAATCTCTTTTAGCTACTTTGTTACACGACCACATGATGTTGTCTTACTCAGAGCGCGGGTTCTACATATATGTTATTTCGATATTGGGAGACATACATGTTGGTAATGTCATTTGAAAATCTAGGTAAAACTAGATTGTTTTGCGAAGTTCCAGAAAAAATATCAAAGCAGGAAACTCGCTATTTAAAGGAACATTTGCTCCTTGTAATGATCTTATTCTTTTGAACGTAGCGACATACTACTACAATCCCGTCACGTTGGCGTCATTTGTTTGGTTTTTAAGTGGTTGTTGACGTCATCACCGAATCATATGTTGACTTCAGCACCGGAAACAGTTCTACCTTATTTAATAAGCACAGGAAATTGCTACGCGATCAATATCATTAAAGTGATAGCGTCACTGGAACCGTGCATAACGTATATTGAATCGACGCTACGGAAAATTACTAAGCATCATCCAGAAATGACGTAACGTCATACCCAAGCAACTTGAGAACTACTTTTTAACCAATGAAGATACACCAGACATCACCGGAAACATTCATACCTTATTGAGAGAGCATGTATAACTACATCGAGAAATTACGTGACGTGTTACCAACACCATCGTGATATGACTTGAACAAATGTTAAGAACGGCGTTACAGCCTCCAATCAAACACTCGTTGGCAATGTAAGCTATAATCTTAATGGTATACTTCTTTACATATTTTTAAACGTTTTCAGTTTGTTTATCACATAGACCAAATAATCGAAAGTTGACTTTGAAACTAATTATAATAGCAATTAGGCAAACATATTGATCCCCCGATTTAGTGAAAGTATTGACTTGTGTTGAAAACATTGTAGAGAACATTGTAGAAAAAGGCGAAATTGCTTATGAAGTAGAAATTACATTTTCTTTAACAATGGCTTGAGTTCTCACAATATTTAAAAAAGCTTTCGTTATTATCAAGTACAGAATTGACACGTTTGAAAACGCATTCTTATGCATATGCTGCAAACTGCATTGAAAAACAACGGGACAAACGCATAAACTGCTTATAAGAGCAATTGTAGTCATATTGTTTTTTCCAGTTTACGATATCGAATTTCCTGTCAATGTTTCTCTATCATCGTATTTTTTCGATCTGTTAAGGCAAAAGATCAAACCAGCACGGGAACCTGTGGGTCCTGTAAGAAGACGGGCTGTTCTCTACGATGTAAAAGATGTAAGGAAATTCATTACTGTTCAGAGGAATGTCAGAGAAAACACTGGAAAATCCACAAAGCGACTGAGTGCAAGGTACAGTGTACATACTACCTCATCACTTTCTGTGCAAACTGCAGTAGACGACTTTTATAAAATATTGTGGCAAAAAGAGAAATTGCTAATAATGAGCAAGGTCGCATTTTGACATTTTTTTTTAAAAACTTAATTCAATAATTAATTTTTTTTGTGTGATGTGGTCCATTTTATTCTTCAATCCTTCCCACACACAGCGAATCTTCAGTAGACGGCATTGGTGATATGCAGGCAAAAATAAGAAAAACATCTATGAATAAAAGTTGTATTATCGAATAGAATTGAATACATTTGCAAAAGGAGAAATTTCTCATTATGAGCAGTGTATCTTACAACTGCATTTTCAAAATGCTTCAAAATGAGTGAGATTGCATGTTACTAAGAACATATTTATGATAAACATTGCTGTTAAACATGGCCAAACGGGAACCATACTATCAATGTATTAATTTAGAAAGAGAAGCGAGCACACACGTTACAAGTTCGTGAAGTGTACATTTATACCATTTATGTTTAAATGACGGTACGCCTGCGCATATGGTGTCCAGAGGACATGTGTCAACAATTTGTATACAATTGCATGACGGCCCTATCATTGTCTTCTGCTTTCTTGTGTAAGTTTAAGCACTAAGTAAACTTAAAACATGAAAAGCATAAATGTGTAGAAAGTTTTTTTCATGTATCAAAACATGATATGATATATCAGAAATTTTGTTTACTATAGGACCAGCGAAACGGAAGTGAGAGAGACGAATCAAACACAAACTCACAACGGAACAAAAGTGCAGAACATACGGTATCTATTTCTATGCTTAACGATTTGACGGGTCGATGTTTACCACGCATCTTTTCCTCCAATCAATTATTAAGAACGCCCGAAATGGAACGTATTGTTGCTAAACGACCAGTCGGATCACTCGAGAAAGTCAAGGCTATTGCGCGGCGCCGTTTCCATTTTACGCCAATTATAGATGATTTAGACGATGTTCCACAAGAAAATCCGTTTCCTTTCTTCGGACAGGGACGAGCAGGTGGAGACGGATGTGTGCTTGTTGGTTTTATGTTCAAATACCATCCATATGCAGAACGACATGCGATATTCATACAGGTAATCAATATTATCCACTTATAACAATAGGATATTTAACTGATATGATTTGTCACCTAACCTGCTTTAAAACATCTAAGGTAAGACATCACACAATTTCTTGCAACTTTGAAGCATAATCCAACTGAATTTGGGAAAATGTAGTTGGACAAGGGAAAATGCTCGTTTCCACCAGTGTGAACTTGGAAAAATATTCTCCTCTGTAACCACTTGGCTAATTTCAATACATATGTTATTTCACAGAAGGAATGGTTGGCTGACCACAAACCTGAATTAACAAAGGCAGGTTGATTTGCATACTAAAAGCGAGCAAAAGCTTGACCTAAAGCGGACCGGGCTTGTCTCCGCCATATGACCATATTGTAAACTTTTAAAATCTTCTCCGCTGTAACTGACATACCTAACTAAACTATATTATATAAAACTAGGCCGATTTTTTGTAGAAATAATGTTTTCTTAACATTCTCAGTCCGATCCTCTCTCAGGTGTAACAACTCAACCTTATATAATATCATATTTTACTGTTTCAAGATTAAACATAGAACCAAAGAAAAAGACAAACCATTAAATTGTCTCCTGACAATAACACAACTATGAACGCAATAAAGAGGGATTTAACGTTTGAACTTTTTAAATAAATTGTTCTGTGGTGTTATCAAAATCATTATGTGGTGTTCCTTTCTTCAATGAAGGTTCTGAAGGTAACATCACAGACAAACCAGTGCATACATTTTCGATAAAAAATAATAAAGGATCCCTGTCTAATTTTTAAATGTATTTCCTGTTAAACACAAGAGTTGAACTATTATGAATTAACAAACAATTTGCCAGCTTCTAGTATTAAGAACTAGTCAGATGAACACCACAGACAATCAATTTTTATACTACTTTAATCCCATTTACCTTTTGAGGGTTTTTTGCCAATTCTTGGCATGTTTTTCTAATGTCGTCTACTCATGACAAAAAGAGGATATGGAGTCTTGGGAGAATATATTTTCAATAAAGTATGGCAAGAAAGACAACTCTAATTCATCATAGTCATATATGGTTACACAACAGACATGAAAACTGGGGACAGGTCTTTAAAGCCAATTTTAGGATAAATCGCCACAGATTTTGAGGATATATATATTTGAAAATTTAACAATTATAAGGGCAAAGAAAATTTGGATTGGGTCAAAATATCAATATCACCATTTTTAAGGGAGTACAAAAAAGGAAAATTTAATTTAAGAAAAATAACAGTGAAAAATGTGAAAAACTTGTCCTTAAAGGAGGTATACATCAATTATGTCAATTATATATGTACAGTTATATATAAGGTTGAAGAAAATACATTGTATATTATGCAAAAACATCTTGTTTGCAATTTGATTTTTTGTATTTGTAGGTAAAATATGCTCTTTGTTATTGTACATGTATTTGTATATAAATCTGTAAATATGCGCAAGTCACAATAATAAACGATATATTTACTACTAACTAACTTACTTCTAGTGTTATGGATAATCAGTCAAATTGTATTAACATATCTTTAATTTCCCGTGAAAAAGGCCCAACAACCCACCGATCACGGATTCGTGCTAATACATCAACTTTTTTCTTATGTTAATCATGGATCAAACAGCCGAACACCTGAGTGCGTTAATGAGAAAACCAAGGAAAATTATGTCCCTATATGAATCATTTCTCTTCCTAAATCCTCTCGTTCGGCTGCAGGTGTGCACGGAGAACATTATTCATTTGTCTGGAGAACGTCCAGAATGGGAACCGAATCTTCCGTGTGTAATAAAGAATCGGCTAATCTTCTATCGCCGGCATTATTATAAGATTTATTTATTCTTTACTTGATTGTTTAGAGATCAAATAAAGTGATCAAATAAAGTTAATTTGTGTGTGTGTGTTGTTTAACATCGTTTCGAACATGAGTTCAGTTATATCACGGCGTAAATATCAATACTGCTGGTCCATTTATCCTTACAGCAGCTATCCAGTCGTGAGTACCCCCAGTCGGAGTCATACCCGAGATTCCCCTATCTTCGACACCCTTTCACCCGAGGAGATTTCTTTATTTAGTTGTTAACCATCAAAGCGGGTAACGCTCAAGTTAAATCGTTCAACTGATCGTGGGTAGTTTGGCTCTCTAGGGAAAGAACTCCATACACCATATTTATCAAAATCGCATTAGATAAGATTACAGATACTGTGTAACTAATCTGCAACTTACAACTTTGAAATCATCTAGACGAATGCAGGGAATGATTCTTTATAACTGATAGGTAAAAACTGAATATAGTGGCACTTTAAAAAATAAGGAAAAATTTATAACCATCATCATATTCTCAATTTCAAAAATCATCTCTTGCATGAGTGCCATCAAAACGTCCATATTTGAGGGAAAATGTTTCAAAGTTAATAATATAATATATGTCTTGCTTTACACTTTTGCTATACACTTTTTTCATTCACTAATATGCTTTGTTCCATTATTTCTTTTCCGACCATTTTAAACCCACGTGGTGTACAATAACAATGTATTCGTGTATTTATGTTTGTCAATAACTATGTATTTATGTTTGTCAATAACAATGTATTCATGTTTGTCAATAACTATGTATTTATGTTTGTCAATTACTATGTATTTATGTTTGTCAATAGCTATGTATTTATGTTTGTCAATAGCTATGTATTTATGTTTGTCAATAGCTATGTATTTATGTTTGTCAATTACTATGTATTTATGTTTGTCAATAGCTATGTATTTATGTTTGTCAATAACTATATATTTATGTTGGTCAATAGCTATGTATTTATGTTTGTCAATAACTATATATTTATGTTTGTCAATTACTATGTATTTATGTTTGTCAATTACTATGTATTTATGTTTGTCAATAGCTATGTATTTATGTTTGTCAACAACTATGTATTTTGTTTATGTCTAGATTAACGTTTTGATCTGTTCTGTTCTGATCCAATTATTCAGAAAAATTCACATCACAATTAATCTAGGATAAAGTTTAATAACCGTTTGTCCAATGTCGGTCGACAAATAATTAACTATATATGCTGAAGGTAGATCAATTCGATATGATAATTACTTACTTAAAGTACTCGATGTCATATTCAGTAGTCGTTATCTGAAAACAACAGTGTCCGTGTAACAGTTCGAAGTATGATTTCGATGCTGTTTCGTAATTTTGATGTAAGCTTAAGATTTTACTTATAAATACATATTTTGTTCATAATGTGTTTTTTTTAAACATCTACATTTAACGCTTTCCGTCATGAATGCGCTATTGACAGGTGTGTGGGATACGACTTTTGAAAACTTATAAAATATTTATCATAACATGGGTAAAATAAATGGTACAAATATAAATAATTTCAATAGTTGTGTAAAGATGTTTTCGATGTCGTCTACTGCATTGTTTTGAGTATGCCTTATACGATAAACCTTTTCCCACATATGACAAATCTGCCTCAGACGACAATATTGAAAAAAGAGTTAACCAAACTAAATAGTTATAAATGGTATGATAATTTAATAGAGATAAAAACAACCAATCATTTTGTAAATTTAAAAATTGCTCGTCACTATTTTGATAAGTCGCCTGCTTCAGAAGCATTACAAGGCATCTGTGTTCTGGAAAAAGGGGGTCATACGTAAGAAGTCGTCTATAACAACGAAAGTGTTAATGCGAAGTGGGCTGGCTAATTGCGGACATATGGGAATCATTACCATTGTTATAGCGTTCCTGTTTACGAGGATATCTCCGCGAAATAACCGGGCCATTGCTTATATATAAATTATGGAATACATCTAACTGATTATTGTCTTGCTGTTCTTGTTGTTTTTATCACTTGACCTAGCGAGAAAAGTGTTGGACTTGATTTGTGACTAGAGACTCCGTTCAAAGAAGTTCGAAAAGAGAGAGAGAGAGAGTGAGAAAGAAATAGACAGAGAGAGAAATAGAGTGAGAGAGAGAGAGAGAGAGAGAAAGAGAGAGAGAGAGAGAGAGAGAGAGAGAGAGAGAGAGAGAGAGAGAGAGAGAG
>JAUELF010259012.1:0-11452 GCA_031471495.1 Clinocardium nuttallii
AATTATTTCTCTGATTTTATCCCAGTATTATGATTCTAGTATTTCAAGACATCTTTTGAACAGTTTTTAAACTTTGATTATATTGTCAGTTTTCTTGAGTTCAGCACCTTTAAAGACAATAACTGTTCTAGTCTGGGACTCTCGATTTCAATAAACATACGTTGTCTAAGTCCAATATTGCACATAGGCTATTGGCATTTCAGTTTCTAAATAAGATTGATATGACCAGGGATAAAGGTTTTTTCATACGTCAAGTAGACGTTTATTGACAAATGATGTCAGCATTCAACGAAAGGTTAATTACTAGTTTCCAATTATACAATGCTCTTTCATAATATACAACAGTCGTTAAAGTTATTTTGACTTTTAATTTAGCCAGCCAAGGGGCATAGACACAAGACATGCGTTCCGAACTTATGATAAAAGTGGCTTTGCGCATAGCTAAACGCCATGTCTAGCACTGGTAATTGAAACGTCTCGCGAGAAAAACAACATAATAGCATTTGCGTAATGTATTGACCAGATCAGCCGGCGCTGCCCGCGCTGACTGATTCCGTCTCAGGGGGATAGAGGTATAGAGTAATAATTCCTAAAACAGAAAATCCACAGGAGGCGAAAACAGTCTCTCCGGGTGAGAATGAGCGGACTGCGCATGCTGATCTGGGTAGAGAGTTTACGCTACTTAACAATTATTGAATACCAAACAATCAATAAATCAGGTATATATACCTTCAAACCGCCGGAACCATTTACACTTTACAGACGCATACGAACGCATCTGCAGCAGAGGACTTATGAATACCGGAACATGTGAAAACATTGTGACAAAAGGAGATATGGCTCGTTCTGAGCAATGCCTCTTTTTGTCACGATGTTTTCAAAAGTCGTCTGCTGCAGATGCGTCAAAAAGCGTATATATGAGCGAAAGGGTTATGTGAACAATAAGGTTTGACGTTTATGTATTTATTGTTAAAAAGTTGAAAGATCATATAAAAACTAGTAAATATTATGAAACTGCCAGTTTGAAAACAGGAGAAACGTGTTGGCATTATATCGCTCACCTGAGTTCAAGATCTTTCAAGTATACACATTGAAGACATGGAGAATCAAAGAAAAGAATGCGACAGCAGGTTTAGCCAGAATATTTTGAAGTCTCTGCCTTATTATATTGAGGTTTATGTAAACTCAACTTCCATCAAGTAGAAATAGTTCTCTAAACCATGTACTAGACTGGATAAAAGTGTTTGAATCAATGCAAAACTCATCAAGACAATTATTCTGACAAAGATTCAAAATGCAACCGTCAGAGTGTTATCAAGATTTTCATTTCATATGACTCATACTCGAACATGGACTAGATATTATCAATACAAACATTCTGACAAAGCTTCAAGCTGCTGCAGCAAAGAATGCGGCCTCTAGACTATTGACAATATGACCCATAATCGAACTTGGCCTTGATATCATTAAGATAAACATTCTGACAAATTTTTAAGAAATGTGGCTTCAAAAGTATTTACAAGATTTTCCTTCATTTGGACTCTTGACCTATTTGTTTTTACCTGGTATGACTCATACTCGAACATGGACTAGATATTATCAACACAAACATTCTGACAAAGCTTCAAGCTTCAAGCTGCTGCAGCAAAGAATTCGGCCTCTAGACTATTGACAATATGACCCATACTCGAACTTGGCATAGATATCATTAAAATAGACATTCTGACCGAATTAAAAAAAATGCGGCTTCTACAGTGTTGACAAGATGTTCTTTCAATTTGTTCTAGTAACCTAGTTTTTGAACAGACATTACATTTTAAATTCATAAATATGCTTTTAAAAACAATATAAATCTGCAGCAGAAGACTTTTGAAAACAGATATCCATATTATGTGCATACATAAGGCTACATTCCTGTAAGCATTTGCTTTGCAATTGATGATCTTCAGTCGGACTTCACGAGGCGAATAGTTAAAATTATTTTTTCTCCCAACTTGTCACAAAAAAGGTGATCGCTATCCAACGAACTGTGTGGACACTCGGATCACATTCCTTAATCAAGTCGTCAATGGTTGACTGGTCGGTAGGATAAGGGTGATACACCACCCCATTTATTCCTCCAGCACTCGATTTACACCTGCAGTGTATCCTCCGATGGCAGGTCTTCCCTGATAACAGTTACCGACTAGTCGTTAAGTGCTATATCAATTGGCGGGAACAGTACGAATGTCGTAGTAGCCCGCTGCTGAAGTGAGGTAAATCGTTTGAGGAAATCTTGGAGCAGATAATCCGCTATTTCATTTGACACGCGACTTTTTTATTTACCTATTATTTTTAGTCGCAAGGCCCTTGGCGTCCCCCGGTAAATCCGCCATTGCAATTGTCACGTGACTTCTTTGTTTACCATTAATTTTCGTCGCAATTTTCCGGGAATATTCGCAAACTTATTGTTTTTTGGTAAAAAATATCATAGAATATAAAATAAATGTAAAATGCGAAACCATAATGGGACACATTACTCTTTTAAAACTGAATTGGACAATCTCCGTAAATATTGGAAAATGGATTAAAGACTTCTAAGGCGACTGACTTTTGTTGATTTACATTGTTACCATGAGGGTAGCCGTTAATCATCGATAAGGGATATAACTGAAATAATGTTGAAAGCGGTGTAAAACCCTAATAAATAAATACATAATTTTATCTGTAACTTCTAGATATATACTCAGAATAAAAGCTCAGTAACTATAATACAAGCGAGCGACGCTTAGGTCTCAATGAGATTGGATCCTTTGCGAACAATTTTGAACTTTTTTTGACACACACACATGTAATAGACATATACAGCATGTAATTGACATACAACATGTAATTGACATAAAACATGTACTTGACATATACAATATATAATTGATAAACATCATGTAATTGATATACAACATGTTATTGACATACAAAATGTTATTGAAATACAGCATGTAATTGACGACATATACAACATGGTATTTTATATATACAGTCTATAATTGACATATAAAACATGTAATTGACAGATACAGCATGTAATTGACAGATATAGCATGTAATTGACATAAACAATATGTAATTGATATGCAACATGTAATTGAAATACAATATGTAATTGTATGTAATTGCATGTAATTGTTATACAGCATGTTATTGTTATCAAACATGTGGTTTACATTGTTATTGCCATCAACATTGTAATTGTAATTGTCATTGTAATTGACATATGTGTCACCTGCATATCGGTCATGTCACGAATATCCTCTAAACAGGTTATGCCACTTTTTTTGTGGAAAAACACTGTGTATTTACACAGGTATATTGGCAAGGATAAGTTTAACATCGGTTGTTGTAATGAATCTATAGTGAAATGGTCATACTTGAATAATCTTGACATTTCACATCGATAGCAGTTATGGGTCGTCGTTTGAAGATGACGGACGTCGCACGTTGTTGAAGCGTACATTAACTGACAATGTCTCGTCTACAAAACAAACTATTCCGTCAGACAGACAGGTTGTAAAGTGGCAAACCTCGTGACGTCATTGGAAAATTGTGACCTCATTCAGACGTATTCGCATCATGATTGCCCGGAAGCATGAATGAACTTACCAGGATTTTGATTTTTCACGGCCCATAATCGGCTGAATGCTGCAACTTCCAGCTTCTTTACGTTGCTATCCCATTGAACGTAGGCCTACATGTGCGTCACCGTGCACCATGCCTTAATTTGGCTCGACAACATGTTGTATGGATTAGAAGATAGGATCGTTTTTATAGATGAGTATATAATTATTCTTCATAGAGCAGATGGCAGGATGCGAAATATGAAATACTTGACCCTACTAACATCAACCAACGTGATCGCTACGTTGGTGGAAATGTAGTGGTGTAGAGCGATTCTTCACACAACACAGCAGGAAGTCAGAACTTAAAACTACGTCGAAACCTAAACATGTTTGTTATTATTATATACTGATTATTATTCCCGTCATCGTTCCTATTTAGCCAACCGCCATTCTGGCGTTCTCCATCAAGATAGCGTGCTGTCACACTGCCTGTTATACAGAGAACCTTCTTAAAATAATTAACATTGATTATATTTATTGGCCAGCGGAATCAAATGAATTTGTCTCGATTGCGTATGTGCGGGATTATAAAGGACGGTCAGCACGTCTTAGATATGATGTAAATGATAGAATGGGGTCCGGTTCGAGGAATAGGAAAGACTACCTCTTCACTTGATTAAATACTTCATGAACAGTATGAGACGCCGGGCCGCCTCGTGGTGTAGTGGTAGAGCGTCCGCTACGGATGCGAGAGGTTGCGGGTTCGATTGACGGTCGGTCATACCAAATACTTTAAACATGGTAGTAATGGCTCCGATCATTGGCGCTCCGGAGTATTGGGTCCCACAGGAAACGATATAACTGAAACATGTTGGCACCAAACAATAAACAAACAATGGATAATATGAGACGCCGGTTCTTAGCTGTAAATATAACATGACGTTGGTTTCCTTGCCTATAGAGAGCGAAGAAAAAGACCGTTGGTTATTTGTCGATAACCAATGGCCAATTCGTCTTTTTAGAACAGGTCAGCACATACTTGTTATTGTTGATATGTTTTTGTCAATGTCAATACATATTGTTAACTTGTTTAGTACAATGAACTAAATAATTAAATAAATAAAATTACATTGTCTTGTTGCTGAGTCTCCCCGTCCTTGTCGTTTTTTCTGCAGTTATGCGTATACTGCAGAGGGTAGTCGCATTGATGGAATAGAAGGCATGTGCTCGCATTCTAAGGGAAGTATAACTGGTGGGTAAACTGGTTTGCTCAATAGTGAATTTCTTTCTCTTTGTTAAGATGTCGGGTCATGTTAGAATCGAAATAAACTATAAAAAGCCGTGGTTTATTGCGAATAAACAATGGTGTGTCGTTCTGATGCGTTGTAATTAATTCCTGCACATCATAACTCCAAACAATTGTTAATTCGCAATAAACCACGGTTTTTGATGTTATTTCTTAATTGACATACATGAAATATTGACCAAGACATAAACCCCTTTGTTAAACATGAAGTTAAAATATCGTTATTTTTGTCATCACTGTTTGATAAACACTGGGTCATAAATGAACTATACGGTAGGTAATTAGGTTGTACTTTTATGCTTTTGTTTTCCAAATTTGAGTCGCAACATATAGCATTGACTAATGACTTTCTTCTGAGCATATTGCATTGAAAGTTTATGCATGTTTTGCGGTCATAAGATGACACATTTATTTAGCTCCATTTTATATCTAAGCAAACGTGTGTCTGTTGTATGCATTTAAGAAAAAAATATTACCATGCTTTTTCCCCATCTTTCATAACACTATGAATTTAAGCTTGAAAAAACACACACGTTTAGATCATGAATTGACATTTATGTGTTCCATAACTCTATCTTGTATTTAGCATGCCCCCCTTTTACTTAGAAAGTTATGTTATAATCTCCCTGCAACATACGCTAAGCTATCATGTGTGCAATGGTCGAAGGGAGATCCATTTTGGAAAAGTAATTTATTTTATGGTCAAGTAGGGAAGTAACTTAAGGAAATGAAATATATCAGAAGGACGATTTAAACTGTTATACATTTTATGGGGTTCATATCATGGCGGCCAGTTCACATACTCATGTATATCCTGGTTTTCGCAAACCAGTTCTCCATACAAAAATCTTCCCGAACAACTTGCTGCTTTTCCACATAAACTAAGCCCATTGATGGAAGACGAATAACGCTTGTCGCATTGACTTTTGTCAAACATCTGAAAGAAAGTTGGCCGAGCCGGGATTCGAACTCACAACCCCTGGATTGACAGCCCTCGTCGCTACCGACTGAGCTACCGGGGCTCGGCTTATGGTTTTAGAGAAACAACTGTAGAAAATGAAATATATCAGAAGCACTAATTATTTTCCATAACCCATTAAATCATTGAAATACAAAAACGACAATCTTAGGTGGGAATGGTCTAAGGGAGACAACTTTTGAAAAATAGGATTAATGTTATTGTCTTAGAGAGATATAACTATAGAAAACGAAATTGTCTGAAGTACGAGATATTTCCGCTAGACCATTCCATTTCTGAAATCGGCGATGTCTGAGCTCAGTTGCCATTCAATGGTTTAAGAGACAACTTTTGTAAAATGTCATTTGTGTTATGGTCTAAGGGAAACAACTTTAGAAAATGAAATATATAATCACCATGGCTTGAAGGGTCTGATAGAGGGTCACCCGAGGAACATTTCTACAAAATTGTTTGAACATGAGCCCGACAATTTCGGAGAAGAAGATGTTTTAAGTTTTCATTTTTGCCATATAAGGCAAAATAGCCCCGCCCCATGGCGGCAATAGTTGGAGACCAATCAACATGGCTTAAAGGAATATGAAAGGTCACCGTAGGAACATTTCTACAACATTATTTGCATCAAGGTCTAAGTAATTGGTAAGGCGTAAAATGAAGAACCTGGTGATTGTATAATACAGATAAGATAAGATAGGAAATTGTTTATTAACATGACATGTGTGAAACATATTTTGGTTAACAGTATTATATAAAAACAAAAATGACCACACCTGTCCCTTTTGACATATAAGTCACCTATATTTGTAGACGTATATATACATATTTACATATTATGATATAAAGTCACAAAACATAATACTATTTATAATCTGCAATCGCCCAGTTTAATATCAGATGTTTTCAAAGAATTTTGTGGAATGTAGACACTTTGTAAACGTCGTTGTCAAGGGAGTAAAAATTTTCCTTGAGCAGTGACTAGAATAAAACTACCCTTTCAAAATCAAGAACCCTGCGGCATGTTCATAAGCTATGCGATGTTTTCAAACGTAGTTAATCCCATGGTAGTATAAGTTGAGAGATTCGGGCTGTGTTAAATAGACACTAACACGTTTTCGTAAAACGCGAAAACCAATTTCTTTTTAAAGAAACGAAATCGGTTTTCGCAGATAATTACTGAGACAAGTTTCTATTTCAAAGCCTAATGCAGGACAGGTAAATACCAATCGGATTAGTTACGATACATCTCCTCTTTAGATAATCCTTCACAATAGATTTAGCACATTTACGAGGATGATTGTTCCTTTCTAAACGAATATTTCTATAAAAATCACAGTTTATTAGAACATGAGTTTCATCTTCAACTAAATCTGTTTCGCACATATTACAAAGTCTTACCACGGGGTGCTCTCCGATATACCGTCCTGTCTCGATTCTAAAGGGGTGAATCCCACACCTAAATTGAGCTAAAAATGAACGTTCACATTTTGTCAGATTAAACATAGCATAACTCTCACTTCTGAATTTGGTCTTAAACTTGATATATGTTCTTAGTTTTTGGACGTTTTGCACACTATTTACCCATATGCTACTTTAATAAAGGTGTGTTTGATCTTTTACTGTGTTCATGTGTATCGTTGTTTTATTGTCGTAGTAGGTTATTGAGTCAAGTTTGTTTAGCACATCCTTTAATTTACTGCACCAGTTATTACGACACAGTCTATAGTCTATATTAAATATAACCTTTGTTCTCATCGAATTTAACCAATCTGTTCAAGTACCGAACCAAGCTAATCCATCATCTGTAAATACCAGGGATCCATCATTTATTCCCATTTATAGCCAAAAGCGGTGCGAACCTATGTACACCCAGAGAGTATCGAATGGCCCTATGTTGCATGTTGTCTATTGCATGATACCTACGATATCCCCAAACTCCAGAACAATAATCTAAAAGTGGAGTTACTCCTAATACATATAGTTTTTCAAATGTCTTAAGCTCAGTGTCTTTTAAATGATGTATCCGACAGATTATCATACCTAGTGCACGACCCGCGCCTTTTGAAAGGAATGTTACACCTAAATACTTTCGACGTTGAGTAGAATATTGTCTCCAATTGTAAATGTAAGTTCGGTGTGTGCCTTTCCTGAAATGCATCAGTGTTAATTAATACACGCCAACGTTTACACATCTAGCAGTTTCTGCAGGTTATTCTCGGTTTCTGCAAACATAACTATATCGTCCGCGTACAGTAACATAGAAACACTCCTTTCATCAATTTCAAATCCAAGGTCAAGGTCATTGGTCTCCTGTACTAGGTCATGAATGAATATGGAAAAAGTGTAGTAGTAACAGTAGTACCAGCAGAGTCTTACCTGTGCGCATATACATCAACACTCACAATTGCCGGACATGGCTCTTGTCTAGTATATGTGCCGATTATCGACTCTGCGAAATATATCGACCCAGATCAGCCTGCGCAGTCCGCGCAGGCTAATCCGGGCAGACACATTCCGTCACAGGGGGATAGAGGTATAGAGTAATGATTTCTGAAACACAAAATTCACAGGAGGCGAAAAGTGTATGCCCGGGTTAGCCTGCTCGTCATGCTTAGGCTGATCCTGGTCGATACTTTACAAGGAGTTCATACTGGTGGTTTTCTCGCTGAACGGCTAATGTAATATCTGAACAGGCCCGTCAACTGAATACGATGCTTGTGCGGTAATCAAGTGTATCACTATGTGCCATGTACCTCGATATTCGATGGTGCAATATACTTATTTAAATTCGTCACCCGTTTTCGTATACAAAGAGTTAATGTGTATAAGAAGATTCCCACTAACTGCAAACCAATCGTCAACCACAGGACCTTACCGTATGAACCAGAAGAGTCCCGTATGGCACCTGTCAATATAAAATATAATTAAATTCTATATAGATCTGAAATAGAATAATTCACGTAATGTTTAATGATAGAATGTAACCATTTAAGCGCCAATGTCGATACAAAAGTGTTTGAAACCAATACAGATTCACGTTATGAAGCTCGTTACGACCTGTCACACTTGAAATCTGCATTACTTGCCTTTTAAGATCAAAAACGATGTTTACATATAAACTGCAGCTTACACTCGAGAAAGGTTATCATTGGGTCGAAAACACAGACACTATTACATCTTATCTTAAAGTCTTTGTACATGTATCATTCAGATAGTATTTGAAGCTATCTGAGACTGATTGTGTAATATTTTCTAAGCTACGATCGTCGCGAACGCGGCCCAATTGTTGCTTTAACTTAACATAAGTTATATTTTACGGTTTCTGTATGATATTGATATAAGTTTCATGTTGTGGTATTATTTCGAGGTTACAATGAAGCTTCGTATAAAAATTGTGATTGATTGTTTGTTTGGTGTTTAAACCCGCTTTCAACAATGTTTTGGTTATATCCCGGTGTTTCCTATGTATATTACCAGTACTGCTGGTCCATTTATCCTGAGCACCAAGGTGGCAGCCATTACTATATTTTTTAAAGAAAATTTGGTATGACCAAGCCTGGGGTCGAACCGGCGTCCTCCTGTGCACGAGGTGGATGCTCAAACGACAAAATAGGATACTGGTCCCCTCCATATCGCACCAACACGCCTTAACGTAATGCCAAAACAGGCATACAACACTGTTCTTATTCTGCCGATGCGGCTTAATAGTTTGTGAACTTACCAAAAGAGGGTGAAAGAGCCGCTGTTGATATTCCAACTGCCGTATTGATGAGACCAATACCAATTGCCATATTATGCTCGCCAACAAGTTGTACCACAACGATATTCGCCGCCGAAATCGCACCGGCTACAGACAAACCAGATAATGCGCAGCCAACAAGAACGACCGAGAGCTTGGAAAAAGTGAAAATCACAATTTGCCCTATACACCCACATATGCTGAATATGATCGGTATTACAAGCGAATTGACACCTTTAAACTGTTTCGTCACACCAGGTAGAAGTCTACCTATAAGACCAACACCATATGTAACTGGAAATGCTGTAAGAGCTTCTGAGTGTGAAAAGTTTTTCCATTTCAGGATGTCCAATACCAAAGACATGAAACTGTTCAAAGAAGCGGCTATTGCAACCACAGCCAGAAGATGCAGAACATATGGTATTGAAATTACGTTTGAAACGTTTCTCTTTAAGGTCCTAAACTCCTGCGTTAAAATCCCGCAGCATGAATTGGGTGATACGTTACTGGTGTCGGGGTCATCGCTGATATTGCTGTTATGATTGCGTAGGCTGTTTTCTCGTTCCAGTCTCAGTATATCTCTTTCAAGAACGGCAAATATTCCAGCTACCGGTATGCAGTTTAGATAGAGTCCACTGAGTATTAGAAATGCTCCATTTAATCCATAGACATCTACGAAGAAGTTAAGCAAGTATGGTAACACGATCCCTGCTAAACTGATTCCTGAGATTTGTATTGCCAGGGCCAGTAACCTCTGTGATCCCGCGAAGGCCATACCAATAGTGGTTGTACAACTAATGAATAGCAAGGACATTCCAAACCCTGTAAATAACGATATCAATGTATGAGCCACATCTTTAATGCAAATTGTTCTACGAAGTTATTTACTTAACCCCATGCTGTGTATACAATGCTGTGTATACAATTATGTGCGTTCAACTCCTATTTAGTATTCAATATACGGACATAAAAAAGTAATTGTCAAGTGTTCTTGTAAGACTATTGTGATAAGTAAATCCGTTTGCAAAACACTCCGCGATCTGCAGTTAGCATATTTCTATTAGTACGCCCCGTGCTTTTATTAAAGCTTAAATTGACAGTGACCTTGACCCACCTCATTATCAGTTGGATGTATCTACCGACAAAGAGGAATACGGCTTCTAAGTTTAAAGAAATGTACTTCATACCGATCGATGGAGGACCGTTACGTTAAGAGTAAATTCTCTAACAATTTAAAGCCTAATAGCTCCGCAAAAAGAATTCGAGATCAAGCTAACATTTTTCCTCATACGACAATGCTGCATCATTTTTTTGTCAAAAATTGAAAAATCTCTTTAATTGAATGGAACACATAAGACTAAAAGTGGAAAACATTGTGTCAAAAGGAGAAATTGTTCGTTTTGAGCAATTTCTGTTTTGTAACTATGCTTTTAAAAAAAGCTGTCTGCTGCATAGGCGTCAAAAGCGTCTATATGAGGGAAAGGGTTAATACCGTTACATTGCTCGTCGAAATGAAAGTATAAACTTATATGGCATTCGACAACGATGAGGGTTTATTCGTAATTTCGTAGAGAGTTATGGTAACTCAGTTCGTACTCAGTTAACATTTGGGCCGTCTAGCGAGAAAACCAACAATGTGGTCTCTGCGTAAAGTATCGACCCTGATCAGCATAAGCAAGCCGCGCAGGCTTACCCGGACAGACACGTTTCACTTCCTGTGGATTTTCTGTTTCAGGAATCATTTCTCTATACTTCTATCCATCGGAGACGGAATATGTCGGTCCGGATCAGTCTGCGTGGACAGCGCAGGCTGATCTGGTCGATACATTACGCAGATG